>OMKY01248874.1:5496-19647 GCA_900302395.1 Bregmaceros cantori | reverse complement strand
CTCGAATGATGTTAGCGTCTCTTGCTTGGTTAGGCACCACTGTTTCGGTGCGCGACTTGCTGCCATCGTTGATCGTCTTCACTGTTCTCGGTCGCTGACTTTGTTTTTGTCGGAGCCGTTGGTAGCGGGGAGCCGGCGTTGGGTCCGGTGACTTTGCGCTGCCACCACGCCAGTAAATAAGGAATAACTCACGACCGAGAGAGAGAGCAGTTTAACAAGTGCCTTTAGTAGTGCGCACACAACGATGGTGGAGCTCACGCCGCTAGCGTGTTGGAGGAGCCGGTAGGTGCGCACGCACATAATAACAAACAGTGAACCCACCCCCGAGGAGGCGTGACGGGTATGTGCCCCTCGGGAACGACCCCAACACAATCACCCAACTGGCGCTGCAACTTGTCCATTCTTGGATGTTATCCTACGACCACTTTCACTGTCGTCCTCTCTTCCTTCCACCTGGAACTGCACCTCGAAGGGATGTTTTGGAGTGTCCTCAGGATCTTGTGACATGTCCATACCATTTTAGTTTCATGTTTCAGTTTTGGGCTTAGGGATAGATAGGGTTAAGGTTGGTGCTAGGGTTAGGGTCAGAATTAAGACCTTTGATTACCTTTAGGGATGTGGCATGTGTCTGTGTGTGGGAGATATATATGTATATTCCTTCATCACCATAACGGTGACATTTTTGTCCATATTGACCATTAATTAATACATATTCTACCCATACATATTCTACCCACAAAACATATCATTAAAACAGTCATTAATTGCAACCAAGTTTTTTATTTTTAATAAGACCGCAAAAAATGCCAGTGTGACTTGCAAAATGTTCAGCACCAGTTGATGTTTTATATTTGTATCGTTGAATTTTTTATTTTTTATTTTTTTACCGTCAATACGGCAGTGGTTAACGTAAAGCCTGTGGCGTCTCCCAGTGGTCATATGTAGGACTGCCATCTTGGTCTTGTGGAGAAAGTAGTAGGTTGAGAGAGCAAGATAGTGAGACAATAGACATGTACAGAGAATGAGAGTGACCACGTGTGCAAGAGTACCTAACAAGCATTATATTATGTTTCAGTTCAAATAAACGGTAGGTTTATGTAACTTTAATTGCATTTCAATATTCATATTTTTTACATTTTATTACTAGGTTGCAAAGCAGGAAAAAGGGGGAATGTTTTTTTACACTGGAATGTAAACGTAAATGTAGTTGTTTTATAGTCGCAGGCTGCAGTGCTAATCTACTCAGACGCCCCCCGAAATCTAGCAGTAGATCGCAATCTACTTAATGAGCACCTCGGATACTGTCTTGATTATGGATGGGGCCGTAGAGTTTGTCCACACCGACAACACAATGACAAATTTGCATCATTGACACAAACGGAGCACTTTCAACACTGCTGCGTTGCGTACTTACCAAACATACTAGAACTGTAGCAGTGATTTAAAACATGTAAAACACCGGAAGATTAACAGTTTTTACACTTTTGACAATGGAGTTTGTCTCCAAAGTCTAAACCGACAGAAACATATATGAAACATGGAAAAAGCTTAACAAAGCAAAACTTTTACACAATTTTAACAGCTGTGATATGCCCACAAATTATGTCACTAATACATGTTCTTGTATTGAATTGGATGCTACAATTAGTAGTAATAAACAAACATAATGCACAGAATAAAGACGTGGGAAAAATGTGATGATAATGTTAAGAGATAAATGGTAAAATACAATTTAAAAAATACCAAATGGTTAAGGCTGTAAGTTATTCGCAATGGCATATGCAATTTTCAAGTATATTTAAATTAAATAGTTGTACATATAGTATTAGTAATACCGTTTCCCATTGGGCATAGACGCACGCGCACACACACACACACACACACACACACACACACACACACATACACACTCAGCGTTGTCTCCGCCGGGATTATTGAATTGCTGTCCAAAGTATGTACTTCAAAGGGCAACACTACCCTCTGCTGGTTCTTTCGCAGAATACATCGTCTGTTTCTTTGGTCTCGTCCATTGACTGTATATATTAAACAGTCTATGGTCTCGTCCCTACAGGGGTGTGGATGTGACGTGCGGCCCGCGGTCACTGCTTCAGAGGTGGTCTTTGTGCTTGATGAGGTGCCCGTTAAAGGTGATGTAGGTGTCAAAGTCGTCACTAAACACGGCGTTCTCGCGCTCCCCCTTGTACAGCCGCACCCACACCTGGTCCCCGGTCTCCAGGGACAACATCAGACTCTGGCTCTGCATGAGTGACCGGTCGCTGGGCTGGGCGTACAGGATGACGGTGGCGCGGTCGTTGTGCATGACGTGCACGTACGTTTCCTTCTGGTTCCAGGTGTGCACGTTGAGACTAAAGTAGTAGATGCCGGGCACGTAGCAGTGGAAACGTCCGCTGGAACAGATGAGAAGTGGGTTTAGAATCAAAACAGTGGGTGCATGCATTTTGGCACTGACCGTAAAACATTGCAGTGTTGCCACAGTTAGTTGTTAGATTATTAAATAAAAGAAAAAATCTAAAACGAAAGTAATTTGGTCAACTGAATTTATTAAATTTAATTAAAAATATATATTATTTATGTGTAAAATGATGTTTCACCCATGTATTTTTCACCAATTTAGCCCTAAGTTCCTGAGTGTTAAGCTCGGCGGCATTGGTTAATTCAAGATTTTTTGTATGACTTGCCCAGACTCCAACCCCGGTCTACCACTCCAGGCGCAGCCACGCTTACACAAGGCCACCTAAAGAAATATAGCAGAAAACGGCACTTACGCCAACCAAAAAAACCTTATATGTGTGTGTGTGTGTGTGTGTGTGTGTGTGTATATATATATATATATGAAGTAATATTACATTATGTTCTGTTTAGATAATTTGTGAAACATTCTTCCATTTAATTTATAGTGACAGAGGGTTATATATACATGTTATAAATTACCTTTACTTTTTTTCTTCTGCTGCATCTACCGTTTTATATCATAATTGCAATGAAAATCCTTAAAGATCCTCACCATGGTGTATCTCCATATGCCTAAAAAATGTGTATGTGTCTGCACAGAAATAGCATCAACTCTCACCTAAACATGTTGAAGTGCCCATAAAGGTTGACCAGCTCCGTGTCAAACACCAGCGTCTGGTAGTAGTCCCCAGAGTGGAGAGCCTTCTTGCGGCCCACAGAAAAAGCAGCATAATGGGCCTTGCATGGCTCTCCTGGCAGCCCCGCGTTGCCCTTGGACCCCTTGGGTCCCCACGCACCCTGGAGACCCACCTGGCCTGGCTTGCCTGACTTGCCCGAGTAGCCTCGGTCGCCCTGGTCGCCCTTCTCACCTTTTTGAGAGATGCAGAGAAGCAATTAAGGACATCATGATTAATGCCTTGGTTAACTCTTTCCACACCTACCATTTTAAGATTTAAGAAAAAGCAATGATGTTTACCACCAAATGTACTCCACCAGAGCTGCAACTGATTTATTGATGGTAATCGGTTATTCAATTAATCGGCAACTAATTTGTTAATTGATTAATCAGTCTGTCATTAATCGTTTCCTCGTTTGATCTAGAGTAGCACTTACACGTTGAAGATCATAAAGATTGAATAATGCCATAATGTAACATAGTAGTGCGGACGTAGGCAGTAAATATGACGTTGGCCTTATTATTTCTAGCCACTAGAGGGGGCAATTTGACACAGATGAACAGCACTCTTGAATAAATGTTGTGTGTGCGCGGGTGGGTTGTATTTAAGAGTTTCCCCGGGGCATCCAGCAAAAGCGACAAGCTTTTGCTGAGATAGATCAAGAAACCGTCCTCGCTGAATGCAAAGGCACAGTCTCTCATACACCCCAGGGTGTATGCACGGGCCGACGACTGTCTGAATCAGTACCCAAAAGTTTTGGAAGGTGGGCCCATAGCATGGTTGGACACACCAAACCTTTGTTCGACTGTAGAATGGTTAGACACAACAAACATTTGGGCAGACACACCATAATCCTTGTTCAAACTAAGCACATTTTGGGACGTCACCTTGCTCCAGCCCTATACCATATATTACTGCATTGCTCAGTTGTTTACAGTGACAAACTAATGGAGACAAACACATCAACATCTTGACATGATCTCGGTCATAACAAATGAAATTAGAGAAAATCATGACACCACACACAACCCATACAGGCCAACACCAATAGTAAGCCTAGTTTTTGTGCATGAATTTTAGAGTTCCAAATCCGGAGCCTAAAATTGATGTCACTACATCATCAGTGGTTTTCCAGAAGGGGCTCTTCGGACGTGTGTGTGTATACCTTTGAGTATAGTGATATTGATAGTTGGGACCACTTGGTAGAGGTTCGGGTTCAGCCTGCTGGCGGCGCTCTGTGGGGGCTCCTCTCCTGGGTCACAACAGCGGGCGCATTCACTGGTCCCCCGCTTACTGTGCCCACACCATGCAAGAAATTCAGTATTTGGATGCTGAGATTACTGACTCGCAGTGTATTCAAAGTATTTAATTATGAATATCTATCTAAAGTTCAGGTCATTGAACTTATTGTATTACCCATAGAGTACTAGCTAGGCAAAAATACGTACATCAGAGTACCAAAATTAACATAAAATCCCCCCATGACCAGGGTCTGGGGCCATATGCACTGTATACACAACAGGTTATATATTCCGTTTCCAATATGCAAGCCAAATTTATCAAAAACAATTGAACTTGGTTTTGCACTTGGTTTTAGCCAATTTATTTTGTCGTAGAACTAACAGCATCTCGGGACACCACAATTGAGACAAAGCAAAAAATAAAGACACCTGCACGTGCATGTCACCTTAATGCCACCTTAAACCATAGTGTAAGGAGGGTTCAGTGCCACATACAATCTGATTTCAAGACAATTGGCAGAAAAGTAGTGTTTTGTGCACACATGCATGTGAAAACCAACTTCAGGGTATGAGAAGTGGCTGCTCTACTCCATGAAATTACTACATTTTGATCAAATCAAGTTTTTGATTTGAGTAAAAAAAAATTAATGGGGACCAAAATCAGATCAACGTTCCTTGGTCTGAAAGCTTTCATTATTTGGGGATTAAAGTTCCGGGATCAAAGAGTGTTGGCCGACAATTTTGAGCATTTCTAAATAATTGTACAAACACAGGGATTTCTATTCCTGGAAAACATGTGGGCATTCAGACAGTATCTTTTGCAAATATGTAAGAACCCCACGTGGGACTATGGCCGTAAGCTGAATGATAAACTTTACAAAATATTTGTGTTTCTCAGGGTTTGCATGTTGTTTGAAGGCAGATAGGGGGGAGGAGGTTGTGTCCAACCCACTGTCTGGTGTCACAAGATCAGCCACTGACCAGAGCCTCTCCCTGCAGCTGTGTGTCAGCTATGCATTGAAGAAGGTACAAACGTTCTTGCTGAAACTGTTAGTGTATGGTATAGATAATATTTACTTGTCTATAAAAATCACTCAATATGTAAATCAATATGTAAATCACCATACAAAGCACAATTATATTTACATTGATTATTATTTTTTTAAACATAAAAAACAACTTGGGGATATATAAAATAACTATTCAGATGAATAGAGTAAAATAAACATGTATACTAAAGCTATTATTTGAAACATGGACAAAAGCTAATCGCTATGTCGTAGTTTTCACCTACTTGGTTATCCCCGAAATACAGAGCGTCGGGTATGTAATTAACTTGCGTTGCACCACGTATGTGTAGTAAGTAGGCTTACTTTTTGTATTGAAGTGAACAGGTTGGCTGCAAATGTCAGTGGTCTGCCTGAGGATTCACTGAGACATATACCCACCAGCCACAAACACACAAACCCACATCCAAACATTCCCTAAGCCAATATTGCTAGACGTTTATTTTACAGCCAGGCATTCTATCTCCATATTTCCGTGAGGATCTCCAGACAAACAAATTGTCGCACTTTCATGTTTTTAATGTCTTTGTCTGGCTTTCGCCTGTGTGTGGACCAGTCCGGTCTGATTTGTGTGTGTGTGTGTGTGTCTGTCTGTCTTTGTGTGTCTGTGTGTCTGCGACCCACCTAACTAGGGGGCACCGCAGAGTAGCGACCACAGACTGTTTAGACTCTGTTAAGTGTAAACAGTAAAATGATTTTCAGAAAGGCCCTCTGTAGATTTTCACGAGCATGCACGCTACATTGGCATTGAGTTTCCACAGCTCTCTGTCATGGTTGGAAATGCGGTGGGCACCGGGGCCGGCCAGGTCATGACCCAACCAGGGCAACCAGCCCGGGCACGACCACTGCTAATGTGACGGCCAGAGCTTTATTAAAAACTTGTATGCAGTGCTGCCCAGTAGCTCAGTTGGTTAGACAGAGCGCTGGAAAGCACGCATATGCCTTAATGACGCAGTGAGTCGGTGGTTTGAATCTCGCCACCGACGTATTTCCCGCATGTCTGCCCCCCATCTTCACCTGTTTCTGCTAACCCTAATAAATAAAGCTAGGAAAAAACAGCCTGAATGGGCTGGAAAAAAACATTTAAAAAAAACTTGTATGTAGGGTAGATGCTATAAATTAGGGGTGCTCACACTTCTTCAGCTTCAGATCTACTTTACAAATGACGTTGCCATATGGGCAACAAACATAATAGTAACAGGGTTTAATAGGGTTTAATAAAATAGAGTTAATAGACGGGTTTACGTGCGAAACACTGGTGGGACTCATTTTGTCCTGCCGTTCTTAAGGTCACTCCGGTGCTGTATTGTTGCCTATGTCAACGCTGGTACTGGACCGAGGTCCGAGCACACAAAACACGCCAGTTCAAAATCCGACCACTAGATGTCGCTCTGTGACCAGTAACACATCACTCCTTCGTTCACATTTTTGTATAAATATTGATGAAATACAGTCAAAATCCGACTTAAAGTGACCACTGAGTGGTCACATGTTCTTCTGGACGAATAGGCTGGCTGCTTCTTCTAGTATTTCCAAATGGAATGAGAAAATGGAACGAGCTGCACAGATATATTAAATCATGCATTTGTAGGTCACAGATCCGCACGAGAGCATTTGGGTGTGGAATAGCACACCGCAAGTTACCACCTTCCGTTTTAAATAACCCTGTAGGTGAGTGTTCCCACCAAATAGACATGTTTTAAAAAAAAAAAAAAAAAAAAAATAGACGGCAAGTAGATGACACCGGAAGGAACTAATTCCTTGACATGCATGCGAATAAATGTCCATAACTTATGTTAAGCAGCCCCCGTTACATGTTTAGCAATACTTGTAATGAATTAGGAAAACGCCAAGACTTACCAAAGAACAATATGAAAATGCGAGTGACTCATATGACATACGGTAAGTCAGTTGAACACAGTAATGCTAACTTTAACTTTCCATAGCGCAGCAGTAGCAGCAAATTTCCTGGCGCACACCTCGTAGTTGGCACCAGGTTGTCCACCCAGGCCAGCGGTGGCATTGGGTTTGCCACCAGCCGCCTTTTCTGTCTCGTTATGTGGAAAAACTAGCTAACAGTAGCCTTAACCAGACCGCTCTGCTCCACACACTCAACACTTATGACTCCCAATTAGCATACAATGGAACGAGCCATATCAGTAGTTGTGTGTTGGTACCTGTCTACAGGGTAAATGGGGGAAATAATCAGATTACAGTTGTCAGATTATAATGGTAACTGTGTAATCTAGATTAAAGTTACATTTGCCTGGAATATGGGATAACAATATTTTTTATAACCATTCCTTTATGGAAACTGAACACAACCCCCCCGACATAGCTGCCGTCCTCGGCAGCCGGCTCCACTCCACGAGTCCGGCTACTCGCAATGACTCGCAATGAGTATGGCGGCCATTTTGTCCCGCCGTTCTTAAGGTCACTTCCGGTGCCTTATTGTTGCCTATGCCAACTCTGGCACTGGACCAAGGTCCGAGCACACAAAACACACAAAACGCACACCAGTTCAAAATCAGACCACTAGGTGTCGCTCTGTGAACAGTTACACATCCACTCGCTCCGTTCACAATTTTGTATAAATATTGATGAAATACAGTCAAAATCATACTGAGTTACTCACCGAGCGGTCACATGTGCTTCTGGACCAATAGGCTGACTGCTTCTACTAGAAATTCCAAAAGGAATGAGAAAATGGAACGAGTTGCACTGATTATTAAATGATGCATTTGTGGATCACAGAACCTCACGAGAGCATTTGGGTGTGGAATAGCACACCACAAGTTAGCACCATCCGTTTTAAATAACCCGGTAGGTATTTGTTCCCACCGAAGATACATCTTGAAAAATAGCCAAAAGCACGACAAACTAAATGACACCGGACGTGACGTTAAGAGACCGGAAATACGCGCTGAACTAATCTATTGGGATGTATTGATTTTTGATGGACCTACCGGCCATTTGGTGACTCCTGGCGCGGGTGCCGGTCGGAGCCTCTGTGTCCTCCAGGGGTTAAGTAGGCCTCGGTCAACCCTGGTCCCGGCCCCGGAGCCAACAGCAGCAGTGCCACACACACGCACAGTGATTTGACCTGTCGCATTGAGGTGACTGTTAGAATTATATGGACATCAAGTGAGCTTATACTTGGGGCCAATCAGGTTAAGGTAAAATAGTTTTACTTATTGGTTTCACTCAGAGTATTGGACATGCAATTTTAAACTCCTTTTGAAAAGAAGCGACTGAAACCTTATGTGTATTATTAAATTCACAAGTCGCAAGCAGTATTTTGAAAAACAGTAACTACTTTACTACAAGTTATTGGGAAGAGGGTTAAAATCAAAGTAACTTAGTTGTTGTAACTACTGATGATAAACACCATCACAACTCTTCGTTCAGGAGTTAATGTTTTTTTTTAACCCAACCCCTTTTCACAGCCCAAATAAGGGACACCTTTATTCTCATGTGTCAGATTGTATTCGATTCACTCTATTAATTATTAATGAAACCTTTGATAAATAATACATAAAAGTTGCGTTGTATTTGTGGATGTAATTATGGATGCAGGGGATCTGGACCCGTGTAGCATCTGCTCCAAGCCAGCCCCGTACATAGTCTTGATGCTGTGACTTAGATCCCAGCACGGCCAGTGCTGATCGCTTTCCCTCACGGTCATATACTGCTGTGGAAACGCTTCCACTCACGATACTGCATGTCTGCTCGTCCCCGCTCTCTCATCCCCCTTTAACACTAATGCTGTCAAAAAAATTAGAAAAATGGTGTTTGCGTGAAAAAAACAACTTGAGTATGCAACCTTCAAAATTAACTAGTTCAAAGTTCAGTACAAAATGTACACGTACATACATAAAATTCACTAGAAATTAATAAGATATGATAGCAGCACATTTTGTGGACACAGGGTGCAAATCTGAAATTCTTTCACGAATCCCCCGGGGGGCAGACACACACCCACACAAACACAGTTGGAACACATGCAACCTCTGAGCGGCCATAAATGGTGTATATCGGTATTCATAGCGCACAGTAGTTACACTGGAATCAGAAATAACTTCAGAAGAACAGTGTGAATGAGACCCAAGAGACCCTGGCTGGATGCTCGGAGCAGCTGCATCAGGGGCAGCTGGAGCTGCTTAACCACGCAGGCTATCGGGGACTTCAAACGCTTCGCCAATATGTGCGTTATCTTCCACAAAAAACACTCAATTTAAAGCCCATCAGCAAGTTTGTACATATACTGTTCATAGAACGCCAATATGGTACGTTCTAAAATCAGAATTAAACATCTACTAAAGCTCAGTACTCGACCTACCGGTGCTAAACAGACCAGTAGACCGACGAAGGATAACCTATGTTGCCACACATTCTGCTACAAGCAAAGATTGTGAAAAATGATGTGTTGGGGGCTGGCTCTGTGGCTGCATCGAGCCCATAATCTTGTGACGGTGAATTAGTCTCATGACGCAGGCAGCTGCCGTGAAATCGCTTCCTCTTTACGACATACCCTGTCAGTAAAATGGGAAAATTGCGCTTGTACTCAAAAAATTGAATGCCCAAAAATAACTTGGATGCTCTGCTGATTTAATTCAAAATGGTTATATAGTACCATTCAGACTCTTGAGGTGGGCAGGGTCAGCCACACAAGCGTTTTGTACGGCAACGTTGTGATTGGTTGACACGCTTCACGTGCAGATTGACCAAGGGAATGAAAATCAAAATGTGAATGGGTGCTTCAGCTCTCTCTCTCTCTCTCTCTCTCTCTCTCTCTCTCTCTCTTTCTCTCTTTCTCTCTTTCTCTCTTTCCGCTTGTAGCAGAATGTGCACCAACATGGGTCATCCTTCAAGTCAAAAATTGGCTGTTTTTTTTCTCCATTGTTTGGCGTGTCTGCTGCTGGTCTTTTATTCTGCTACTATTGTAGATGTTTTTTTTGCCTAATTTGGAAGTGCTTTATGTGGCCGTTGAGGTGGAGAGATTGGCTTTGGAATGTGTAAATTGTGTTACTCGGTTTTGTTGTCAAATTTACGCATTCAAGGCCATATGAGCCTTGCAGTATGAGATTTTGGACTCCATTTGTAGCGAAAATCACTTTGATGTAGGGAGTAAGTTACTTCTAATAATCTTAACAATATTCTATTGAATTAGCTATTGCATAGTACATATTACAACTTTTGTGAAAGTAAAGCATGCATTTTATTTCTGGTATTAGTGAGGGTCGAAAAATACAGCATCTGCTGCACCGCGGTAGCTTGGCTCGCTTTGATGGCCTGCAGTCTGACAAAATGTCAATAATTTGGAATTTGTGGGGGAATTCACATGGACATCTGTTTTAACCAACATCAATGCCTTTCCATTCTCATAAACACCTCTGCAGCCTGACTGAGTCGAATAACATGAAGCCCTCATGCATGCCTTTTAACCAATCATTACAATGAAAAACTGGCACAAAGAACGGGAGAGACAGCAAGAGACAGAGACAGAAAGTACATGGAGTTTAGACCTAGCTTTAAATCTACGATAATTAAGTATTTGTAAAGATAATTAGGGAGGATTGCTCTAGTGTGGGCTAATGTTTTTGCTGTGAAACTGAAAGGAGGAGACTGAAATTGAAAACTAGCATCACGTAAAAGGCTACACATTCTCTCTCGTCCTTCTTGCCCCACCCCCTGACAATGTTTCATTGGAATGGCTGTTATTATTACCTGCGCCGCGGAAGCAGGTTATGTTTTTGGTCACGTTGGTTTGTTTGTCTGTCTGTGTGTCACCAGGATAACTGAAAAAGTTGTGCACGGATCTGGATGAAATTTTGTAGAGTTGTTGGAAATGGCCAATGGAAGAAGTGATTAAATTTTCCCTACAAGTAACATAATCATAATCATCAACTTACTGATAGATTAAAAAAAAACAAAAAAAAAACGTACTGATAGATCGCTAGGCGCTTACCCACCGACTCTTCATCCCACTTTCTGAGCTAATCCTGTCGCTATCTCTCTCACAATAAGGAATGAAGAAAATTGTGCTTGCAACCAAAAAATAACAAAAAAAGAGGAAATCACATGATACTATGTGCAGCACAGGATTTTCTGCCAGCCTTCAAAGACGACAGTGTGACGGCTGCAAAAAAGTGAAGCGCGAGTATTGCGAGTAGCCGTACCGAGCTGTAAAAACATCTCAAACAGACGCAGGCTTCAGAGAGGGATAATTGAGTGCGAGGTCGTGGACAGCATGAAATAGTGGGGCGCGGGGGGCGCGGGAGCGGGACAGCTGACACCAATCTGGACTAACTGCGAGCAATCAGCCATCAAACCAACCACAGCAGATCAGCAGAACAATCTGTTTCCACCCCTCGCCCACTGGCTACAATGTCCAAAACAATGACAATGGCGTTATTTTTTACAGCGTTCCCCATTAGCCACATGACAAGCGCTAGCCACATGATTACCTTGCAGAGCTAACCAGGGCATTTTAGAAAGAAGTCTTTGAAGTCCCAATATTTGTATTCTTCACGTCAAGACGTGTGTTTTCAGTAACTACGGTCTAGTTTGCCGTAGCACTGGAGGAAGTAGAAGTAAAAGTTAAAAGTTAAAATCCTGTGAGGTATTGCATTCAGCTAAACACTACACAGGTGTTGTCAGTCATCAGCTAATTGAACTGACTGAGGAGTTGTTCTAATTAGAATCAGCTGGGTTGGTAAATGGTTGAAAACAATCTGTGTTATGGAGTTTTACTCCAGAAGCTCGAAGAACTTTTTCTACTAGTTTACCCTGCATCTCTGAACTTCTGAAGTGAATCAATTCCGATTTTAAAGGGAAATTGTAAAGCTCTTTTAAAAGGGACTCAAATAAATGAGTCGTGGAGAATGAACCAGGCCTTGGTCACTCTAGAGGAATTTTAACTTTGCTAATGTACTACTAATTGCCTTAGTGATGAATACATTTATTCCCATCTAACTCAAGAGCCTCGTTAATTGATACAATGGACAATTTTGCGCTGAGTGATGCACAGCTAAATTCAAATATAGACAAAGGCAGAAAGTTGGGGTGGGGAAAAATAGACTGGGGAATAGTGTATTTTATAGTTATAGTTTTAGAGTATAATGAAGAATGAATTAATAATCAGGAATTCATCACTGGATTCACAATCCTTCAAGTGTGTACTGTGTATGCCCAATAAAGCAAGTGCATCTTTAGCATATACTTTTATCTTTATCATATTTATATCCTCGAAACGCAAAGCATCTGGGATGAAATGGCTTCACGTCTGCCGCTTTGGCTGATCCTTTAACTTTGACTTGCTCCCAGATTTTGGTGTTTTAATGCTCTAATTTATGTTCATGAGCTTATTACATTTTGGAAGCCAACACTTTGGCTGCGTTGAAGATGGACACATTTCTGTTTGGTCCATAACATCTGACCGGGTGGATGGATTTGACCCAATTTTAGCTTTGTTTCTGGGGATATACCATTAGCAGTCTGGACAAGAGCATCGGCCTAGTTCTCAAACCAAATCTTTTTTTCTGGCTTCTTTTGATGCTGTATGATTAAAAACAAACTGCCCTCCATCTCCCTCTGATCTCATCTCAGAGGCGCTGCTTCTCCTGAAGCTGCTGAGTGATTAGCGACACAACACAGGTCGTCATTAGTACTCCTTCTGTGGACCAGCTTCCTGTCAATTTGGAAGGAGGGGAGGAGAGGGGGTGGCAGGGACGACTGTTTGCTGAACCCCAATCAAAGGAATTGAACTTCCAGCTGTGTGTTTTTTCTCTCTCTCCTTCTCTTCCCCCTCTCTCTTCCTCTCTATATGTCTTATACACTCACTATAGACCGCTCCTTGTCTCTCTCAATCAAATCAACTAATGAAATCAACTTGACATAGCAGTGTACACATTGTATACTGTCTATATGTAATATACATGTATACAATATTTCTGATGTTGTCAGCAATGCGATGTCCTCAACCTTCAGTCCAAAGACTGATGGACAACCCATCACATTTGGTCCGATACATATTCTTTGATGTTGATTCAAAACTTTAGTTTTTGTTTTTTTTTTCTCTTGAGGAGATATTGCAGTGCTGGCTTGTCATAGATGCTCTCACATTCATTGTGCCTGCTATGATTTGGTGTTGTCTTTGTATGTGTTACAGTATAAGAAGAAAAGTAGTTCAAGTGTGCATGTTCTGCCCTCTTTACGATGTATCTTTCTCTCTTTCAATTTCAAACAACAATCCATAAGCAAATATTGAGGAGCATCTCTGTGAATTCTACAATGGCACTCCCTCTCTATCTATCCATGTCGTTCTCTCCCTCTGTGACTGACGCTCTTGCTGTTGGTCATTTCATTCCCCTACACTCACTTGCTATCTTCATGCCTTCTCTTAACAACGTAAACATCGTGTAACACATGTCAACACGCCGAGGGAATCCCATAACATGAGTCAGATCACGAGTCATCTCCCTGCAAACGCACACAACAACATACACACGCGCATGGTGACTTGCAGACGGCACACACACACACACACCCGCGCGCTAAGCTAAAGGCGTGATAATGAGATCAAGTCCACCAACTGTGTTGCCTTTGAAGACAGGCTTGGCTGCCAATTGTGCCCACGTGCAAGCAGTCTGGACTTCGCAGCATGAGGAGAGAGAGAGAGAGAGAGAGAGAGAG
>OMKY01248870.1:0-11904 GCA_900302395.1 Bregmaceros cantori | reverse complement strand
TCTCCCTATCTCTCTCTCTCTCTCTCACACTGTCATCTCTCTTTCTCTCTCACGCTGTTTCACTCTCACCACCTTTTTTTTTTCTCTTAACCTCTCACCCTCCCTCTCCCTCCCTCTATATCGTTCCCTGCCTTCCTCCCTCTCTATACCCCCGTTCCTCTCTCTCTCCCTCCCTCTCTCTCTCTCTCTTTATCTCTCTCTCTCTCTCTCCCTTCCCTCTCTCTCGCCTATCTCTCTCTCCCCAACCCCCGCTCTCTCTCAGCATCCCTCTCCTTTCTCTCATCTCTCTGTCTCTCTCACTCTCTCTCTCTCCCCATCTTATTATCTTACCCCCATTGTGGTCTCTCTCCATCTCTCTCTCTCTATCTCTCTCTCCCTCCCTTTCTCTTCCCAGCCTCTTAGAACAACACAAAATGGGGGCTCTATTTCCCCTGATGCACTTTCTCATTATAAGCTCATCTCGCCCACAGACAATAATCTGGATTTGTCACGCTGTGTTTGTTTTGCCACTCAAGCAGATACATCACAGCCGGCAAGCCACCACCGTGACAGTCTGTAGCAGGCAGAATGAGAGGGAGAGAGAGATGGATGGAGAGAGGGAGGGAGAGATGGAGAGAGAGAGAGAGAGAGAAGGAAAGTTAAAGGTGACTCCGGGTTGTGCCTTGTCACTTGAAGAGAACTTGTAGTTTTCAAGTGTCATATTTCAACCCCGTCCGGGACACTGCAGAGAGCGACCTTATTGGCTGCGGGGGTGTCTAAGCTGCTGTGATTGGCTGCCGTGCCGCTAAGCTGCTCTGATTGGCTGGGAGACGGAACAGTCACTCTGAAGTTATGAGGTGGTGCAGACAGAGCCAGCTCGGCGGGGGAGGAGAGAGAGAGAGGGTGCGTCTCGAGTAGAGCTGTAGTGCGTCTAACACTGATGTGTTATCCACTCACACTGCACACATAAAGTTATGACGAGGGCTGGCTGTAGCTCACTGGGCTCAGTTGGGAGAGTGCCTACATGCCTGTGCTACACGCTTTGTGAGCAAATGCAATCCATGTTCAGGCTGTAGTATTTGTATACAACTCCCCTACGCTATGCTTAGCGAGTGAAGGAAATATGGCCCTATATCAATTAGTGATATGAGTTTCTTAAGCCTTCATTCAATGTGGTGTGAAGTGTGGGTGTATGTAGTGTGATCTCAGCCAGTCTATGCATACAACAATCCACCATCAGGTTCGACAAGTGACTCGCACAATGGTGGACCAGGCAACGTAGCGTCGATCAGCCACGTCAGAACCAGAAACCCCACATGGTGGACCATCAGTCAGCCAGATGTTCAGAACCATGTTAGACCAGCCTTAGCAGTGAGCTGGTCTCTGTCTATAACCCAGGTAGTGTGTCACGGGTTGTTGATCCAATTGAGAACCCAGAAAGGAGAAACAAGGGAAGGTTTAGAAACGCTTTATTGTATGCAGAAAACGTAAATAATATCCTGTTATTTTTTTATAAAGTCATGAATGACCCTTTAGAGGTTGCAGTACATATTAACTGCACTTATCTAAACACAGTCCATTTCTTCATCCTCTGACCTGGTACTCATCTCAATGTTGAGGTCCACGGGGGCGGAATCAGGTGCCGGTGGAAGCTCCTGGGGGTCGGGCTGAGGGTGGAACAGACGCTGGGGGTGCAACCATCCGTAGCAGCTGGGGGTGCTGGGACCTCCGCAGACCATCCATCTTGGAGCGCCGTTGTTGGGCAGTCTGCGGATGACACGCGCGTCTGGTCCCGCTGACTTGTAGCATAGTGGTTGGCCAGCCTTAAGGCCAGCGGCCTGATTGGAAACAGACACAAAAACGACTATGACTCTGTCAGCGTTTCCAGCATATATTCTATTATTTCTTATCAACATCACTTTTTATACATAAACGGGAGTAGTGCGCTCCTCAGTCCTGACAAATCAGTGTACAGGATTGCACCAGTGTTTATTTATTCAGCCGTCGATTCTCAGAATGACATCACTCAATGGCTGGCCCTGGTGGAACCTGCCCCTTGACAGAGGACTTGGAGGCAAACAGGTGTCTCTGTTCCCATCACAAGCATAATCAAACAATATTCAAACTGCAGGCGATAGGCAACACTAAAATCTCACAGTAGGTCTATGTGAGGCTGGTGGACTAATAACTCTACATCTCTCATTATGGATAATGTATGTAAGCTTGCACCCTACTATTAGCCCGGCGAGCCAGAACCAACGAATCGTCCACACACCGCACACCGCAAAACAGTGCGTTGGCTCTGGGCAAATCAGGCCGACGTCGCCTGTATATAGGCTAACCAATCAAATTATTCGAATCGAGATGTGGGCGGAGTTTGGTTGTCACGCCTCCACACCGCTTGTCCCACCTACTGCTCTGTGACTGGATAACACAGTTTGATTGGCACTTGTGTGTTTTTTTCCAGCCCATTCAGGCAGTTTTTTTTTCAAGCTTTTTATTTATTAGGGTTAGCGTAAACAGGTGAAGATGGGGTGAAGACATGCGGGAAATACGTCGGTGGCGAGATTCGAACCACCGACTCACCGCGCCATTGAGGCATATGCGTGCTTTCCAGTGCTCTGCCTAACCAACTGAGCTACTGGGCAGCACTCGACCCTGGTTTTACCAGACCCAATGATATCTGGTTCTGGCTCGCCAGGCTAATGGAAAGGTACTTCAGTGTGTTGGGCCTCTCAACACTGCAACACATGTATGCTTGCAAGCCGACGAAGCGTAGCCGTGAAAATTGATCGATGGTCCGGCTGTGGGCGTGTCTTTCTGCGTGGCCGCGCGCGGACCGCGGTGTTGCTCTGTGACGCAGCAGCGCCTCTTCGACCTCTGCACAGCTGTCCGTGCTACTTGATCATCTTCCGTCCGTCCTGCTCTGTTCACCCCCTCCTCGCTCTCCAGAGTTTCACCCGCTCTCTCTCTTCCGCAGCTTTGGTCCGCCCCCGCCTGCTTCTCTCTGTACCTCGGTGTGTTTCTGCGGTGGCCTTCTTGTCTTTCATCCCTAACCTTCTCCGAGAGGCTGTCTAGATCTCTTGCTCTCCGCTAAATCTCTCTATCCCTTGCTCTCACATTCTCTCTCCTTGTATCTCTCGCTTTTTCCCGGCTTTAATTGTCTCTATTGTTTTTACTTTCATCCAATTTCCTCTTCGTCCGTTCTGAATCTAGTGTCTTCGCCTGGGATAAGCAGAGAGGCAGTTGATTATGTCTGCATATGTGTCTCTGTGCATGATTACATTTCTTATATATTTTTTTAATTTTAGCTCCAACCATTTTAATGCTAAAAAAATGTTTTTTTAATGTATGAAGGTACACCAAAGCAGTTTTTTTTTCTTTAGTCTTTATCTCAGTCCAGATCCTCAGATCATCAGATATGGAATGAGCTTTTGGATCATATGAATTGTGTTACCTCATTAGCCCAATTTCCATGGTACCAAAAAGCCTAAATACAATCCACATATAGGTGGATCCAATTCAAAAGTGCTCATGTACACACCGCCAAGGATCGGAATACATCCGCTAATGCATCGAAAATGGCCAAAAATACGGGCAAATTAACAGTGAGGACTGCCGCATCCCGCCGTGCCCGACGATTAGGGTGGTGGCTCTGGTCGGACGTCCCGTGCGGCCAACTGCGCTGATCCGAGCCACTGGTACTGATAGTCGATGCGGTCCTCGGACAACGTGGACGGCTGACATGTAACATCGTCTCGGGTCTCCACCAGGTCCAACAGGTCTCACTCTCTCTCTTAATTCTTTTCTTGCTCTGCATCTCTCTCCGTTTCTCCTTCTCTCCCCCATCCCTCTCTCCCTCCCTTTCTCTCTCTAAGGAATGATGGAAAGCTCTATAGAAAACCCTGGCTATGTTCAGTGTCTGCCTTCCAGTGCGAGGTACAGCCAGCGGTCAGACGAGGCGAAGTGTGCTACGTAAATATGGCGCT
This sequence comes from Bregmaceros cantori, assembly GCA_900302395.1. NCBI lineage: Eukaryota > Metazoa > Chordata > Actinopteri > Gadiformes > Bregmacerotidae > Bregmaceros > Bregmaceros cantori. The sequence goes on along the minus strand of OMKY01248870.1, from coordinate 7,936 downwards.
ATCATTAATTACAGTCTTGTGGCCGTCACACTTTCTGCTTCTCTCTCTCTCTCTCTGCAGGTTTCCACCGCGCTTCTATTTAGCGTTAATAAGCGTTTGTATGTTTACTCCCACGCTATAGTATTAACTCATTCAGTCCCAACCCTTTGCAAATTTAGCATGTCCCAGTGCCAGGGTTTTTTCAAGAACCATAGAACGTTCTGTGTCAACAACATGCAACTTCCTTTATCTTATACTATATTTTAGACACTTTATCACGTCTAATGGCTTTTATTACAAACAAAAGATAAAATAAATAATTGGGGGGCTCAATTTGCGCCTCTATTGTGGTGGCGTATACCACAACCTGGCGGACAGTGCCGGTACTGCACCCGTATTTATTCAGGATTCGGTCAGAAAATACTATTACTAAAAAATGGAAACGGGTAGAAACAAATGTTTTTCTTTTTTGATGATAAAGGAGGTTCTGGAGTTTCAATTGGTATGTTTTTTGTTGACAAGGACACAGAACTTAATTTTCTATGGAGCTTGAAAAAAATCCATGTTGAAAAAACCCCGGCATTGGGACGTGCTGAATTTGATCTGGCACTGAATTAGTTTTTTTCCTCGTGTGCGCTCTCTGTCCAACGATCAGCATCTATCACGTTGATCTATCTTTCTCTGTCTTTAATCATTCTCAACCGGCCATGTCGGTCACCTCGTTGCTCAGTCATTTTTTTTTTTCTTCACAGAATGTGTTAATCATTCCAAAACGTGTCTATTGACTTGACATTGGCCGAGATAGAGATTAATGTGTTAATATATTATGACCCCCGGCCGGCTTGTTCGGCCCATCGGCTGACATGCTTGGCCCATTGATCAGATGTATGAATAAACGGTCCCCTGTCGATGGCGTCTCACAAAGGTTAAGAAAGCCGCGGTGTCGGAGAAAGATGGAATTAAGTGTTCACCGTTGATGATGTCGGCTGATCCATACCGAATGGATTTTGGTAAATGCGACGATGTCAAGGTGTTGATTTTTTTTGTGAGGTTAAGTGAAGCCATAGATCATCTTCATAACTCCTCGGTATTATACGCAGCTCACTTGCGGACGTCAGGTTCACTACACAATATACGTTTATCCAACAAGATAGATTTGCCTTTTTTGCAAACAAAGACGTGGAGATCGAAATCATCAGAAAAACCTCCTTCAGCCAGAATGCACCATCTATTAAAGGTGGTGCTTTCTGGAACTCTATCCCACGCCACATAAAAGAAATTCCGTCTCTGGCCATTTTCAAGAGCCAGATAAAAAAGTATGGCTCAACAAACCTGTCCTCACCACCAATAAAAAACGTAAATATGTTGTAAATATACCCTGTGGGATAAATGATGTGATCTAACAATGGAAGGGACCTTCACCCTGTAATATATCGATGACACTGCTGTGCTTTTCTTTTCTGTATTCTATTATGTATGATTGAGAATGAATGTCCGCTTTTAAGTGTACTTCGCCTGAAGAACACGTGACAAACTCTGTCCCTCAAACTGTGATTCCCAGAAAGGCGCAGCCAAAACAACAAATTACATTCATCCAGTGTGGAATTAAGTGTTCTGCGTTGATGTCAGCTGATCTATACTGAATAGATTTGGGTAAATGTGAAGATGTCAAGGTGTTGATTTTTTTGCCTCTTTGTGAGGTTGAGTGAAGCCATAGATCATCTTCACAGCCGTCGGCCCGTGCAGTATCCCTGGTGTATCAACAGCATCGGTGGACGTGAAATCTAGAAACTGGGGCTTTGTACTTAAAGACTCACATAGGACCTGAGTTGCTTGATCTCCGCTCTAGTGGGGAAGCTGGTCGGAATTTGTGGTTGAGATGCATTATTATGTTTTACTAATTTCATGTATGTCTACTTTTGGTTTGTTTTGCTTTTTCAATGTTTTGTTGAATTATTTTGGTATTTTATTATTTATTATGTTCTCCTTCTCCCTGACATTTGTATTAGCATATTCAAAATAAATGAACTAGCACACTAGACCGGGGATGGACAAATATTTTCACTTGCAGGCAAAACAATGGCCAAACAATGGATTTTAAAATTTGACAACGTAATTTATTAAACCTTCAGATGCTCAAATTATTAATAATTTTTAATTGTTGTGCAAATTGTTAATTTAATCACTGTAACAACAAGCCCACTGTTATTGCTGTTGGAAGGGTGAAAATGGGTTTTATCATATTACTAGACTAGAACCAACTTTAATACGAGGCTAAAACTAAAATAACTAGGGCTATGACATGCATTGACGGTGTTTTTCACGCTCCCTCTGAACCACTGCAAAAACGGATGGGCGCAAAAAAAGTGTAAATCTGAAAATGCGGTCTCACCATCGGCACGAGGACGGTGTGCGGGCCTCATTTGTGTTGTTCCCAAAATAAATGACAAAAAACTAGAGCGTACCGAATGGGCTTCGTGACGGCAGCCTACAGCCTTTTGGTTATTGTGTTATTACCTGCAAATGAACCAAATAAACTCAGCTAAACTCAAATCATATTTTCCATTTGCATCATTTGTAGAGATCAACGCAGCCAAGTGGGACTTGGAATCTCGCAAGGAGCTGCTCTCATTTTAACCCTGTCACCATTACTTGATGTTTAATATTTAATATTCTCCTGCAAAGGGGATTTTTCCATCACAGGATGAGCTGAATGATGCAACTGCAGTCTGTTTTGTACTGAATAACAACAAAACAACCAAAATGATGCACCATTTGCAACCTTAATGATGGGTCCGATTGTTGTCCGCCAGGCGTGCTATGCTCCAGCTCTCGGGCCTTTCAGGGACGAGCGATCACGTTCGAGTCCGCTTCCAAAACGCATCGCAACCAATGCGATGTGTCCTTGGGAGGAGCTCATTATACGTAGTAGGATCGGACTCACGCACGCGCATCTGAACATCCGTGGACACTAAATGTGCACTGTTGATACACCCCTCAATTTAAACATGAACGAACAAAAAGTAGATAGGTGGTAGAAATGGTCCGTATCGAGAATATAATGAAATTAAATATTCAAGTTCACCCTCGTTACAGAGACCTCGCAAATCCCGCTGTACACACACACACACACATCAACACACACAGCGAAGCAGCCCGCGTTGATAAGCACACACGCTGAGACGCGAGCAAGCATACATGCACGCGTAGACATCCAGTGTATCGTGGTGTACACGCGTGCGCACACGCGTCACAAGCTCTGCCAGGAGGCGGAAATTAAGGTGGAGCAGCAGGCGGGCGCCACCTGTAATGGCAGCAGGCTTCCTCGCCTGACGTCACAATCTCGTTCCCCATTGGTGACGTCTATTTGCCGCCTGGTGGACAATATCGGTACCGCACCCATATTTTTTTCTTATTTGAGACGAGGTTCAGAAATCATCATTTTTAGTGATACCCATGTTCTGGAGACTATTACTAAAGAACGGAAACAGGTAAAAACTTTGTTCCCCGATAGTAAAGTCTGAAGTTTCCTTTGGTATGTTTGTTGTTGACAAGGACACAGAACTTAATGTTCTATGGGTCTTGAAAAAACACTCAAATCCTGAACATACTCGTTAGTTACCATGTAATCACCTGGATATATCCTTCTACATAGTAGTTACCTACATGATATGATGATTGGGCAGCACGGTGGCGCAGTGGTTAGCATTGCTGCCTCACAGCTAGAAGGTCCTGGGTTCGAATCCCAGCCCGGACAGGTCCTTTCTGTGTGGAGTTTACATGTTCTCCCCGTGTCTGCGTGGGTTTCCTCCGGGCACTCCGGTTTCCCCCACCACCAAAAACATGTTCTAGTTCCCCCGGGCGCTGATCGATCGAGGCGTTCGAGCTCTGTGTGAGTGCGTGGTAGTTGCGTTACGCACATTGTGGTAGGTATTTGCGCAGAATCCCATGCGTGGTGGCTAGGTTATTTTGCGTTTCGATCTCGAACTTCCCGAAGGCACGCAGGAAGGAGTCGAGACGGGCGTCGATTCGGTCACCTAGATCCTTGATTTCTCCGTTCCGCTCCGGGATCAAGTCTTTGGTGGAGAGAGTTTCCTTCAGTTCTTTTAATTGTGTTTCGATGTTTTTAAGCAGTCCGTCAGTGTTCTTGTGACATCATTTCCCCTCTTTCACCGAGGCATACAGGCAAGAAAGCTGACTTCAGGTTGCCTTGGTTGGATAATAATCGTCTTTCATTTTTCTGTGTGATAAGGGTTCTAGCGATCCCTTTTAGCCGAATCAGAGCTTGATATCCTCGGGTTGAGCCCGAGCTAAGGCCACATATTCGCAGAGGGCTTGCAGGTGGTGCAGCGCACACTCGGTGCGTTCACAGCTTATTAGACAACTGGGAAACTGGGTCTCGGTTCAACCGAGACAAACCCGGGATAAACACACTGGTTTGAATAAGCCTTTCGCTTATTCACTCCATTCGCGGTTTGCATGTCAAACAGCTTCAGAGATACGCAACCTTTCATTAGATAATAAGAAGAGTTATTGTCAGCCAAAGTCACTGCCATTCCCCAGCCAAATGTCCACACGCTTTAACCTGTAGACATCCTTGAGGAAGATAACCACTAACTGCTTTTCTTGGCATTTTAATTCCTTCTGTCCATGATGGTGCCTTTCGTAACGTTCGTAAGTCTGTTGTTACGGTTTGTACACCGACTTGTATGACAAGTTTACGTGGACGCAGTAATAGGAAAGCAAGCAGGGTAACAAACTCTTTCATTAAAATGCAATTGATTCCTATACCAACTGGACAAGACGTTGAAGTTCGTAGCTGTGTGGAACGTGCTAGCCCAATGCTAGCCTCTCGAAGCGCCACACAACACACAAAGAACCTCCCCCATATTGGGATTCATGAACCTTAATAACGTAAAATCTGCCGCGTTTGTGAAATGATGACCCCTCTCACAGAATACCAGCCAATATACAACAAAACATCAAGTCGGTTCAGGCTTTAATGAGGTTAAAACAGCCTGCTAAAATGGGTATTGGAACTCCAATAGCGCTCTGTTTTTCTGGGCCCAACTACGGCCACAGCAAAAGTGAATGGGATGAAAATGACAGGAGTCCATCCCATAAATGAGGTCTAATTTTTACAGGAAGTTACCATTCCTTTAATCCAAAAATAACCTACAGGTAATGTTGCATGACATTTTTAGACAATACAGAAGCTGTTGAAACACAGCCTCAACCCAATTCCAACCTTATGGATTTTCCAGCTTCAACATTGTGCTAACAGCCATGTCCGCCACACTGATCCTATCTACGTTCGCTCTAAGACGGCCTTGTAGAAAAGTGTATGCTAGCATTCACGCTGAATTAGTATGTGTGCGAGGTAGCCGTGGCTAACCCTGTGGGTGTGTCTGTGTGTGAGATGTGTGTGTGGTGAAGTGGTGGTGATGTGTCGTTGGTGAACGATTCGCTGGAAAGACCAAACGAAACATACAGATTCAGTATGGGAAATGATTTAGTTCCATTGAATCACTTGCGCAGATACTATAGGCACACAACTCTGAGAGCAGGAGTCAAGGAGAGAGGGTGGGGTCACGTCATAGTGAGTCTGAATCATAAGCCCAATTCGCACTGCCATTGAATTACGTGGGGACCTCTCCACAATTCACAATTACCTCCTGACGTCTGTGTTATTCTGTCGTGTATTCTGATAGGATTAGTAAAAGCCTGTCTTTTGCTCAATTTTAACAGACATTATGACACATGTGCTGTATTTTCACTTGCCCACACGTGTACACACATACACAGACACGTATGTGTATATTAACAAAGTTAAACAAATTCTGAATTCAAACCATTGTGGTGTTTCACTGAATCACAGTAGATAACTCACAGTGGAATTATTACTTTTCAAATCACAGACATTGTGCATTCGCACGTCAAATAAAACTCAGACGTCCTCCTCAATTATTCCGAATTACCAGGGGTCCTTAGGTAATAAAAGTCCAGTGCGAATTGGGCTATAGACTGTATATAAAGTAGACGCAGCATGCATGACGTCATCCCATTGCTTTCATTAAAGTCGGGTTGAAGCCGCCGAACATGCGCTGCCATTGTTGAAAGTACCCGTATATCCGGGACAAGGAGAGATAGAGAGAGCTATACAGTATATGAGAGAGAGACACCCCACACGCTAGGGGCGCCAACGACACAGTCAGAATGAATGGGATCCTATGGGAGCTGAAATAAAAAAATATTAACGACAAATCTGACACATTTGTGAAATTATGACCCCCTCACTCAATTATCAATTTTAGGAGACTATGCTCCCCCTATACCAACCCAGAAGTAGGCACGGACATCAAAACAAACATTTTATTTTTGTCAATTTTTAGAGGCAGCCTATGGTCTGAATCAAGCGACTCTCAGCGACTCAATTCTTCTGGGACACTTGTTCGCAAATCATAGAATCAATTTTCTTCTGATTCTGTTGCAAAGAAAGGAATCAGCTTTCTGGTGATTCGGTCGTGAAATAGATAATCTCTTCTCTTTGTTTTAATATTTTACAGTAACGTATAGCTTGAAACTGCAATTATACATTCATATATAATTATGTGTTAAAATTATTTGAGAAAAGTAATCCCCCAATAGATTACTTTTCCTTTACTTAAAAAAAAATCATGTATAAACATTTCTCCAATAAGTTTTTGAATGTTTTTATTGGCATTATTATCATTATTATTATTATTATTATTAATATTATTAGTATTAGTAGTAGTGTTAGCAGTAGTAGTAGTAGTATATTTAAGTATATGATCTTTATAATTATAAGAAGTGGTTGCGCCATCTCCTCCTCCCTCTTTCCCAAAAAGCCAGTGAACAAATTATTCTTTAATAAATGTTTCATTATTATTGACATTTATCAAAAAGTATTTATAAACAATACAAAATAATAAAAATGACACTAAAAAAAGTAATATAATAATGCAAACAAAAAACTAGATCATTAACAGTGTTTTTTGTTTCTTATTGATATTTCTTCATTATTTTCCCCCCCTGAGTGTATCAATTTATTTTTCCAATGTTTTGTGCTGCTTTTTCGTGTGCCATTTTTCTTCAAAAATGAGCCGTTGAAGTCGTAAAGAGAATGGTTGTGTCCAAAATCGCTCCCTATCCCCCATATAGTGCACTATATGGGGCGCACGCCATTTTGTAGGGGTGTCGGAATTCTCCATGTACCCTATATAGTACACTGAAAGTATCCCACAATCCACCGCAAAAAGTAGTGAGCATCGGATGTACCCTAGACGAGGCAATACAACCCATAACGCATTGCGAGACGTTTTGAAAATGACCTAAACTTAAATAAAATGGCGCGGCGGGAGTAAATAGCGACCGACCGCAGGAAATAGTTATAAATGAAAGTACTTTTGACTTTTTCTGATGATTGTTGAATTTTATAATTATATTTTATGATCATTTTCAACGGCGCCACCTGTAGTGTCCGCCGTTGCTGTTGAGTGCACTATAAGTGAGTGCACTGTATGGGGGGTAGGGAGTAGGGGATAGGGAACGATTTCGGACACAGCCAAAGTCATCCTTTCCATCACATATAGCTCCCCCACCTCTGGTCACAAGGTTCCCAGTGTGGGCACTTCAACTTTGAGCCACAATTCTTTTGAACAAATCTTTTTGCTGGACTGATTCAATTGATTCAATTAAATGAAGCAAACAATGTTGCCCATCACTATGAGGTGGGGCAGTGTTGGGATGGCTGACCCTGAGTTTGATCTGCATCGTGGAAGGTGGGTTGGAGGGCTGGTGGGGAGTGGGGTGGACGCCAGCGTCCAAAGTCCAATCCTCCATCAGCGTGCGCTGACACCACATGCTTTTAATGCAGTCCTCCAGTGTATCAGCACTGGCCATGTGCACGCCCACCCCTACCCCGACACCCTTCCCC
>OMKY01248865.1:10856-21457 GCA_900302395.1 Bregmaceros cantori | reverse complement strand
TAAAAGTAATTTTTTCCGGCATCTGCGCCGTTTTTCCATCTTTATTGGATAGGATTAGTCGGAAGGGGGAGCGTTAGGTTTGGGTACGAAATTTAGTTCTATAGAACATTCAATCTAAAGCACCTTTGGTTTACAGTAAAGATCCCCGAGAGACTGGGGAAGCAGAGTGACCGACCCAAGCCACATTCACATCAGATTTAAATCACGTTGATCAAACCAAGTCACTTTAGAGGTACGGTGTGAACCAGGCAAAAATTCTGGCCCAGGGTAGACACTTGCATAGAGCCCATACAGCATGTCTTTGCTTCCCGCCAGCCATGCGTGACAGATAAGACCCGACGCAAGGCGTCCGCTTTTACTCGATGCACGTATACACTCTGTCGGGAAGCCAACCGTCGGCCCAGGCTGATGAATAATACATAACAATATGTTTTGCCATACCAGGATTATGATGTGCGGGCATCATGGCGTTGATCAGCGCTACACGGTCCAAGCTTTTCCGCCCCACTGACACAGTGAAGAGCGGCTCGGCAGATACGACGACACACACCAACGATTCGCACCTGCACTCGTGCCTCAATTATCTGCGGCCAACACTGCACGCACGGGTGCTGCGTCAGCGCTGGTTGTTTGAGTCGAGTGGTCCACAGGGGTGGCAGTGACAACGACAATATACGCTAAAATAAACAGCAGGTGAGTTTGGTTTTTCAGCTATGGGGGGCGATATGTATTTATGTCTGCATTTTCAAACATTTCAAAACAGGGGCTGCTCTGTGGCGCAGTCGATTAGACCGCTTCATATAGCGGCATACATTTTTGTGCCTGAAGCTTAGGGTGTATTCAAACCGCATTTTGAATTTGTCGGGTTGGTTCCTGAATGGAGCGCGGGTTGTTTCCCGTAGGTGGCGCGGGTTGATTGGTCCCAGTAGTATTCAAACCAGCGTATAAGACCCAAGATAAATTTAAAACAGCTACATGTGCTTTCTGTAGTCGTTCGCTGATTGGATGAATATTAGCCACTCACGAAGCGAGAGAAGGACATAACCAGTGCAGCCTTTCCGCGGAACATTTCTGTGTGTGTGTGTGTGTGTGTGTGACACGTTAGCACACATGCGCGCGGCGCGTTTGCTCCAGACTGCAGTTAAAATATCGAAAAGAAGAGAAATAACAAATAATTGAATAATGACAGAGAGAGGGAGGTGGAGAGGGGACTTGGTGCGCTCGCAGCATGGGCTCGTGCATAGGCTCACACACGCACACACACACACACTTGACTGTTGCCTTAATATTGTAGTGACACGGGTCTCATTACATTCTATTCACACTTCACATAACCGATGGGAGGTCGCGCCGGCACACTCGCTGGGCGGCGTGGGCTGCCGATACATCCAAAAGTCGGCGTTCAATCACGGGTTCGGACTACCTCAATGAGCTGGGCTCGTCTCGGATGATTTAGCGCGGACTTGGACCTGCTTGGCACATTCATACCAACCGGGACAACTCGGAAACGAGTTCCATGTCAGTTAAAACGAGTCGGACCCGAGATAAACACGTTGGTTTGAATACGCCCTTAGTCTCACAGCGATTGATTTCCTTCTGCTTCCCCGCTGTCTTGCCCCCCCTTCCCCTCCACACTAAGCCTATCAATAAAAATGAAAAATGGCAGCCAAAAAATAACTTCATGGACTGGATGAAAAATCACAAATTCACAGATCACATAGAAATTAAAGAATTCCGCATAGTGAGGTTGTAATGTTCGTTAGATGGAAGAGGTCCCAACAAAGACTCCAAAGTTTGTGGGTGGATCCAGTCAGTAGTTTATTAACGTAAACGGACGGCTCTCCACTCTTCTACCAGCATTAACAACAGAGAGACACAAGACACAGAATACATCTGTACGCCATTAACTGGTCCTCGAATCTGGGGAGAAAGGGTGTGTGTATAATAACAACAATAACAATAACAGAAGGGCTCGCAACATAATTGTATAATATCAAATATAGTATCATATAATAGCGCATTACAATATAGTGTTATATACCTCCGGATGTTAAATCATTATATTTATATATAAAATGTAATGTTACTCACTCAAAGCAAGACACAACTCTGCCTTGAAGGATTAATAGCAGGTAAAAGAAGCAGAGGAAGAAAAATTGTACATCACAGTCACATCATTTGTAAGCAGTCTTGGGGCACAGGCACTAAGGCACAACTTCATATGACATTGACTAATCAGGATAACTTGGTGATGTTTCATCGACACCATCGAAATACCTACACAGTAAATGTTGAAGTGTTAACACTGTGTCTGGGTGTATTTGGTCCTTATCAGATTTGGTGTTAAATCAACTCTTTCCATAGTGTTTAACTCCTCTTAAATTAACACTGTACAGCCCCGCCGGCACGTCAGTGAAGGGACGGGCGTTTGCATCTGAACGGACGAAGGCCACGAGGGCCTGTCGGCAGCGCTACTGCAACCCACTGGCGTCCCGAGCTGGACCTCGGTCCACGCTAAGGGTCGGGTGCCACATGAGTCACGATGCAATGAAAATGGTTGCTTTTAAAGGTTGAGAGAAGATGAGGTTGGTGGGCTTTGGGTGGGGCTTTGTAGAGTCTAAGTGACACGATACCTTGTAAATCTGCAAATTAACACCAACAAAAAAAGTATTTTGTCCAGCTTCTGGAGTAAAAAGCCATAAAAGAGATTTGTTCCAAATATTTACGCCAACTGATGCCAATTAGCACAGCGCCTGAGTAAGATTAACCAGCTGATGAGTGATGACAATATCAATTTATTCCATCCACAGAACTCCTAGAAGAGCATTTTTTCCCCAGATCTCACGAGTGATCCAGCTCTTTCTGTTCTAAACTGCTTTCCATTCATTGAGTCCCCTGATTAGTGAAACCCCACCATCCACATCAGTCCATAAGAGTTGATATGGCACTAGATAAGGACATAGCTGTTCCTTCCTGTGTGGTAACAAGAGTCTTTTTGAGATATTCATTATTTTGTCATGTTTAAATCCATGCCCTGCATGCGGCGTGCAAAGCTGTAAGGTTAAGGCTGTCAAACACCACAACATCCGAGTGTCTATCGATTTACATGTGCCTGAGGGTCTGGAATCCACTTAAGGCAGAGCTCTTTGTGAGGACGGGTCATGGGCGTTCTTATCATGGCGCTATGAAAGTGACTGAGGCAGGAGCCAGCATAAACAGTTAAATTCTCATTTAATGCACCCTTTTGGCAATACTTGATTTCACGGCCGGACAGATGATGTGTGTTAGTCGAGAGGATTTGGTGGGCTGTGTTGATGCCCGATGTTCCGAAATCCCTATGTTCCGAAATCCCTATGTTGAGAAAAGTTATGGGGCCTTTAGTCACAGTAGTCGTTTAGTCACAGTAGGGTTAGGGGTTAATCCCCAATACAAATCCCTACCCTAACCTTAACCCCTAAATGACCCGTAACTTTTCTGCACGTAGGGGTTTCGGAACATAGAGCGTTCACCGGTGTGCTGTGTTGGTGCCCGATGTGTACCAAGATAATGTTTGTAATGATTGTTCTTGACAAAGTCCACCTTACTTAATGGTAGGTTGATGATTTTTGCTTTAGACAAAATACAATAATTAATTCATGCATCATGAATATATCATATAATATCACAGTTGGATGCCTGTGGTAACAACCCAACCTAACATTAGTGCTTTGACTGGGATTGACTTCTCTGTGTTGGTGCGAGCCTTGTGATTGTCATTTCGGACGTTGTTGCACAACCTGCCGGGCCTTATCTCGCGGGAAACACGAGTACGGCGAGCCAATATAATCTACGACAAGGAGAGTGCCGGCGGCCAGGATTGCGGCCAGTGTATCCACCGTGTGTAGCAGCGGCTTCTTCCACGACGCTGGCTAATGCTGTGCTGATCTCCCAGATCATGTTCTCCTCCTTTCCCCCTTCGCCTTCGGTGCGCTCAACTACATCTGTCAATCCTTCTTTCCCTCCCTCGCTCTCTTTCCTTCTATTTTTCTCATCTCAACTTTCTCTCTCTTTCTCCTTTCAATTTTCTCACTCATCCTGTCTCCCCACCTACTCTCTCTGTCGTTCTCTCTTCCCATTACTAACATTAGCAGCAGAGGTGGGCAAGTCTGTTTCCAGAAAGTAAAAGAAGTGCCAATTTCTCTTTTGCCTGTGCAGTGTGCAAACAGGTGTTGTCACCGATTAGCAGATCAACCGGACTGAAAAGATGTACTAATAAGGAGCAGATGGTATTGTGCCTGCACAATAACAACTGGGACTGAAACTTTACTTTCTGAAAACAATTTTACTTAATGGTTTTGTTTTTCACAAAACCATGTCTGTCAAACTCCAAATACCAAAGGGTGGAAAGCTCTGTGCGACAGTCTGCTATAGTTTGGTGGTTGTACTTGGTGAAGCCTTAGTACACTGGTCTGGGTGCACGCCTCCAGTTCTACTACACAGAGGCCTAAACTACACGTACACGGATATTTATTCATCAGGATATTTTTCGTAGCCCGTCTAAATAAATATCTCTGAATATCTCTGCAGTTCTCAAAAATATCTGCGACTACGCGTAGACTTCTATATCAATCCGATAGGATATCGGCCAGTAATATATTCACGAACCAAGCTACCTGATTGGCCGATGAAACATAACAGTGTGATGTGCCATGTGATGTTTGCGGCAGCTATGCTATTTCTTCACTTCGACATTCAGAACACTGTTTTTTCACGCTTGTTTTTGTGGTTTGAGATTTATCCAGTTTGAGTGTCCCAAGCTCCCAGATTGGTGTGGTAGAGAGGCCCAATTGGACAGTAATATGCGTGGTTTCAAAAATATCCGCCCTCGTGTAGTTCAGGCCTGAGTTCCGACGTTTCTGCTTTCTGACGATTCTGTTATTTGCAAATGCCTCTGCATTTCAAACCTCTGCTGCAACCTTCCGACATGGGAAATTTGCTGCCCCAACCCAGAAGCGTCGCCGTTCCGACATGGAAGGGTCGCCGTTCCGATACTGTACCTGAATGTTGGAATGCTGGCTAATTGAAACGCTGGCGCTAAGTGTGCGGTAATGTTGCAGTTCCAAATTAATTGCGGTAGATGAGCGGAGTGGAGACATTGTGAAATGGGGGGTGCCTCCCCACTGGTCTACTTCCAACATTCTTAGCCAGTAGCTAATACACTCCGTGGCAGAGTCAGTTAGACCACTTCATCTAGCCCCGTAACCTCTTGTGCCTGTGGCTTAGTCTCACAGGGCATGCAGCTGATGAGAGATCGATGTCCATCTCTGGCATAAATATGTTGCAAGTCTGCTTCCCCACTCCCCCCATCCTCACACTGAGCTAGGGAGAGGACAGTTATTTTCAATAAATATGAAAAAATGGTGATTGCGGCCAAAAATTAATAGAAACAAAATAAATAAAAGAAAACTAATACATCTGATGATATTGACTCCTTCTTCAGAGTAAAAAACTTTTCAATATGACTGGACACGTTTCTTTCTACTCATGGTCCTGTATTTGAACAATAGTTACTATTTGAACTATTAAAGTGGAACAACCCCTTTGTTTATCACTCCTCAAGTGGAGCAAACATTATTTAAGAACCTACATTTTTAACCAAACCCCACTATTAGAATGTGAATAAGGGATGGGTGTATGCGAGGACACACTCACTGCTGACCGCGACCACTGCTTTATAGATTGGTTCCAATCTATGGAGCTGCTCAAATTGATTTTTAAACTGCCCACAAGTTGCTGTTTGTGTGGATGCGTTTTCGTGTGTGTGTCCTCACCTTTTCACAGTGTTTGAAGCCTAAAACTCTATGAACTAGCCAAGCAAAACACAAACAATTACATCGGTTGGCATAGGACTGTCTTGTCTCGTTCCAGGGGACGTCCGATTGATCAAATGTGATCTAATTGGCGCGTATACAACAAGTCAACATCTTTCTAGATTCTTGGCTTGGCAACAGTTAAAGTTTGCACATAGACAATGTATGCATGGAATGTAAGCTTTTGTTCATCCAATATGGCAATTTGTTTGTAAGAAAATATGGAGTGAAATACGATACACAGAACGCAATAAAAACTACAAATGTAAAGACAGGGGCATGGTTGAGTTCAAACTCAAAAATCTAAATCAAAAGTATTTTGATTTAGAATTCGGATTGAAGGTGTGTACTGTTACTGAAGTGTAATTTGTAGATTCATGCCTCCATTATCCCGATTGGCTACACGTTGTGACATCATCGGATGTCCCCTCCCATCGGCTATGAATCAGTGATACTTGCTGACAACGTGTGATCGGCCATGTTCCTGCTTTAGCTTATAGCTTAGTGTAGCTAGCCGATACCTAGCTAATGTCCAGTATAGCTTAATAAATGAACCCTCTAGACATATTCCTAAGCCAAGACTGGTCATTCCCTCTATGTGGACACCTTATCTGAGCTGCCATTACAATATTGTTATTGAATTCTAATTTGTAGAGTCATGCCTCCATTTTCCTGATTGACTACAAGTTGTGACATCATCAGATGTCCCCTCCCATCGGCTATATAACAAACAATGAGTGAGAACAAGGAAGAAAAAGAAGGAGTGGCCAAAGTGAAATACAGCTGTATGCATTTTGACATTTCCAATTGTACTAAAGCAAATTTAAATGTTGTCAACGTGAGAAGTCATCAACAAAAGAAGAGAAATTTACTTTTGGCGGGGGGAAAAGGGTACTGGCAGCTATGGACAACAAATAGTGAGAGAGAAACACACTAAATAGGGAGGGGAGGACACAAACAAACACTCCATCACAGTTGGACAAGTAGGTGGCCAGGAACAGTGTCGGAGGAGACAGCTGCTGAAGTGTTATATGTGGTCTGTTCTAATTTAACACAATTTCATCTTGGGTCCCATACAAGCAGACACATATAAAGACTAAGACCCAATAAACTGGAGTGTCTGGCCCCTTCACAGTGCGAAGGTGAACTTTAAACCAAGCCAAACTAAGCTAAACAAAACCTTAATCACACAGCGAGAGGAATTTGAAAACATTTTAGCCATCAAGAAACTTGGAGGGATTTGTCATAGAGTAAACTTTTAAGCATTGCTTTGAAAATGAACAGGGAGTCTACCTGTCTTAAAGCCACAGCGAGCTGATTCCATGGGAGAGGTGCATGGCTAAAGGCTCTGGCTTCCATTTTACACATATTTATCCTAGGGATGGAGAGTAACCCAGTTTCTACTGACCACAAAGTTCTATTTGGAAAATAGGGCACGGCAAGCTCCTTAAGGTAGAGTGGTGCCATGTTATTGATTGCCTTGTAGGTCAGAATATGTGCCCCCAAATCACGCACGCAACAGGCTACACTGACAATATGAGCTCCAACGCCAACCAACGCCAACCTTTGCTGGTGGAAGTGTGCAACTTGCTGGTGGAGACAGAGAACGCATGCTTCTGGTTGTGGCAACAGATGGGGCTCAACACCCTAATATGGTCAGTTGCATGGAGTGTTGTGGGGAGACATCCCCACGAAAGCCAAAGTCAAAGAGCGGATAATTGACAACTTTTCTATGCACATTGGAATATTAGAATATATATATAACCCAATCCGGCCTTCTTAAACCAGTTTCAGTCATGGATTTGAAGTGTAAAAGTACATGAACAGGAGAAAGAGTCTACTCTGGTTTCTACGTAAAAGTGCGTCCGGTTTGCTATAGGAAGCCAGAAACCTCTCCAGCCAGTTATAAAACCAGGAGCAGTAAATGACCTTACATATGCCCCAACAGCAGCCTAGACTCAATGCCACATTTCCACAAGACCTAAATATCTATGTGTTGGCTAGAAGCGTGAGGTGAATGGGAATGCAGAGAGAAAAAAAAAGCAAATGAGAGCGAAAGAGAGGTATCAATGAAGAGAGAGAGAAAGAGAGGGATGCAGAGAGAGAGAGAGACAAAGACAGAGGGAGACTGTAATACTGTAGAAGATTGATTGATAAGAGCTTTTGTTTCTGTGACAAACCTCTCCATCTTTCAATCCACGACCTGTCAGAGCAAGACTAATCCTAGCCTGAGCACGACTCTCCCCGCTCTCTCTCGCTCTTTCTCTCTCTCTCTCTGGAACTCAGCCATCCCGTCCAGTGTCACTAATCTCCTTTTGTAGCGCCCTCCGTCTCATCTGCTGTTACATTGCTACCCTGCTCTTTCATTGCTGCTTTTTATCATCTGCCGTTACTGGAGCATATCTAATCCTATATCCATGCACGCACACACGCACCTCCCATAAACCCTTTCTACATCCTGCTTCGTCCATTGGTTTACTTCGTCCATTGGGTTGGATAACTTTTCAAAGAGAAAGTGTTAATCACGAAAGCAATATTTTTGGGTGATGGTGCATTGGTTAGTACTATTGAAACAAATCCCAGCTCGCCCAAATCCTTTCTGTGGAGTTTACATGTTCTCTTCCCTCTCTGGGTGGGTTTCCTTCTGGCACTCTGGTTTTCCCAAACTCGAAAAGCATGTTCTAGTTGACCTGCTCCAGTCACTGCCCCTGGCCAAGGGATCAGGAGTTGGTTGTACTGTGACTGCCCACCACCTCAGTGATGGGAATACATAAATGTGATGATGAATTTCACTGTAAATGGATGTATTTGTGACTCGTCAAACTCGGCGTAAGTTTTGCTCTGAAGTGTAGAACATCTGTGCATGCAGCACCCCCCAGAATCCCTTTTACAAGAACCCCTTTTTGTCATGTGACCCACTGGTCACATTTATAGTGTTGTAAATAGTTCTTAATTTTGTAATGCAAAGTAATCTGCTATAATTTATGTACTGCTATATAACTAATATAATTGACCGAGCACAATGCAGACAGAAAGAAAACCCTTTCATAGTCGCATATATTAACAACAGTAAACTATAAAGACAGTATTTAGAAGATGAATTGTTCAGTCGATGCTGAACACATAATAAACATATTTCAGATAATGCAGTCTTTTTTCACTGTATCATATCCTCAGCTTGGTTGTGCTGAGTAGGTCCGTGGATGAAGAGCCTGATGTCCAGGTGCATGCTGGTAGGAGACAGGTGGAGAAGAAAGAAATGAGGCACTAAAAGCGACGTCTTTGTTTTGACTCTAAGGGACTAGTAGTGTGGTACGACCGCCTGTGCTTCGTACGTTATCGAACCTCTCTCAACATAATTCCAGATGTTACTTTAAAGTGTGATAACATGGGGTTGGCGCAGTGGGAGAGTGGTTATAGAACGTGCCCCGGACCATGTGTCGAGCAGTGCCACAGGTTCTAATTCCCTTTTCTGCAATGTTCCCCCCCCCCGACTCTTCATCTCAGTTTCTGATTTAATCCTGTCACTATCCCTCTCAGTAAAGAATGAAAAACGATTGTGTCCAAGAAAATAACAAAAAAAGTGTGATAACGTTACCGATTATAATTTTTATGGAGTAACTGTCTTCCCAACCCTGTCAGCACCTATGGACTGTTTAAAATTGCACTCATCCCATGCTAAACCAGTGCTTACTACAGCACCACCTATGTACAGATTAATTGTTTCGTCCTATACACATGCGTTTGAATTTGAATAATTTGAGTATGAATCCATTTTAAAATGTTAAACCACCCTTGAGGAGATTGCCAAGAGTCTACACAATCATTACACATTTAAATGTCCATTTCAAGAAATCATTCATGCAATAACAACGATGACGCGCCTGTGACTGTTCCACATTGCCGTAGCAACCGTGACACAAGCGATCGGCGGAGCGTTTAACTGCCGTCGGAGGCCTGCGGCGAGCGATTAGTGCATTAGTGCCACTGATCAGCGTGTTACACAGCATGCTCCGTTTTCCTCCTGATATTATGAAGAAATTAAATCATAAATGAAATTGCATCACACGCCTCAGCACATAACCAATACCCCACTGTTCCACAGAGAGAAGAGGAAAGACCTTGTGTGCTTTTTGCTCACAGCCCAGCTGATATTTTGCTTTTTACATGGTTATAAATACCAGAGACTTGTACTCCAATGCTACGCATTACTTTAACATATTTCAGTGAAGATGATCACTGATCTATGTTATGGATTGTGATGTCAGTAACTAAGAAACTGTAAGTTACTTAAAACATTTTCGGATTAGTTACTTTACTTTCCCATAACTTTGCTGTTGACTCATTTACCTTAAGTTTAATGATGTTAAAGACGATGACGATTAATTAATTAATCACTTTTATTTTTTTCTTTGTACATGTATTCAAAAATGTACAATTGTGAAATGCACTTCCAATTAAGTGAGTATTGGTAAAAGTATTTACATACTTTACTATTTTACTTATTTTAATTGGAACACTGCACTGCTGAATAAAATATATTTAAAAATATATATAACAAAAGGTAAACTAACTTAGAAAAACTATTAAAACTAACTGAGCTACTTTTAACAATGGTCATGTATTGTCATGTGGATGTCCAACTCACTAGATTCAATAAATCCCCTAGGGATCCCCTTATCTTACTGGGGGACTTCACTGCCCATATTGGCAATGACAGTTCAACCTGCCATGGAGGGCCGTGATTGGTAG
>OMKY01248865.1:0-10836 GCA_900302395.1 Bregmaceros cantori | reverse complement strand
GTTATAAATACCAGAGACTTGTACTCCAATGCTACGCATTACTTTAACAGATTTCAGTGAAGATGATCACTATGTTATGGATTGTGATGTCAGTAACTAAGACACTGTAAGTTACTTTACATTACACTACATTTTCGGATTAGTTACTTTACTTTCCCATAACTTTGCTGTTGACTCATTTACCTTAAGTTTAATGATGTTAAAGATGATGACGATTAATTAATTAATCACTTTTATTGAAGTTTTTCTTTGCACATATAAAATATATTTAAAAATATATATAACAAAATGTAAACTAACTTAGAAAAACTATTAAAACTAACTGAGCTACTTTTAACAATGGTCATGTATTGTCATGTGGATGTCCAACTCACTAGATTCAATAAATCCCCTAGGGATCCCCTTATCTTACTGGGGGACTTCACTGCCCATATTGGCAATGACAGTTCAACCTGCCATGGAGGGCCGTGATTGGTAGGAGGGACGAACAGACCATGGCAAAACCAGTTTGAAACCATTGTCCACCCGGCTAGGGCTACAGATAAGTAAATGAAAGTTAAAAGAAAAGTGTGCTACGGTAGACTCTTGGGTATCTTGGTTAGGATGCCTTCCCAGGGACACGTTAAGTCCACTGCAGGCGTCCCAGGGGAATACTCAGGACACGCTGGAGAGCTATGTCTCCCGGCTGGCATGGGAATGTCTCTTACAGACGCTCCAAATTAATTTCAATGCACTCGATGCAGCTATCTCAAGTTAGAAGAAGTGCTGTGCCATTCGCTCAGTGTATGATTGATCAGACACAGGCTGCTTAGGGGCCGCATCCAGTCCCCGGGCCGCACTTTGCCCCGGTCTATGATAGGGGAAAGGAGGCTCTCAGTGGAGCGCTAGGAAGGTGTCAGTAGGAGAAGGAGACTGTCAGTACACTGAGATGAGGTCTGGGGAGGTGACGGGTGGTTTTCTATGGGCCCTATGGGGGCTAGTGAGGCTCTGAGATGTAACAGCAGACCTGTTAGTGCGCCCACTAACAGGTCCCTATGCAATAACACCATCCGCCTGTCAAGCAGAAAGTATGTGTGTGTCAGTGTGTACCTTCATCAGTGCGCATTTGTCTCAGTGGGTGTCTCTCAGTCTGTGTCTACCATAAATATGTGTGTCCATGGCGTGTGTGTGTGTGTGTGTGTGTGTGTGTGTGTTTGCTTGACTGTGTGTCTGTGATGTGTGTTTGTGTCAATTTGGCTACCTCTCTGTCTGTCTGTGTATGTGAGACCTATGGGCAGGATATCTACTTGTGGATATGCATATATAGGTGTGTGTGTGTGTGTGTGTGTGTATACGTGCTTGTGTGTGGCTGTACTTGTTACAAGTACAGTTTTGTAGGGTATCATTGTATATGACTATATACGGTGGAGAGTGTGGGGGGGAGGGAGGGGAGGGGTAGGATCCAGTGGTTGTGTGAAATAGAATGGGGCGAAAGAACAAGAGAACGAAAATGAAGTCAAACAGGACATGCAAGACAGCCAGACAAGGAGAGAGGGAAAGAGAGAAGAGAGGGAGGTAGAGAAGAGGGGTGGGGGATATGACAGCGTGGAAAGCGGACAGCAGCCAGCAAGGTGTGTGTTTAATTACCTGCCCCTGAGAGCTGAGAGCTTGATCCAACAAGGAGGCTGGGATACTCTCTAATTGGCCCCGCTCAGCAGAAAGACAGAAGAGGAGCCTGAGAGAGGGTGGGTGGATGACAGAGTGAGAGACACAGAGAGGGAATGCCGGGGAGAGAGAAAGAGAGAGAGAGAGGTTAGGGAGCGGGGGGACAGAGGGGGTGGGAATAAGAAGGAAACCGGAAAGGGGAATAAAAGACACATGCTGCATTGCCGACGTGTTGGATCATGCATGAACGTAGCTAGATAGATAGGTAGGGTAGTAGATAGATCGTCCGGTAGGTAGAATGATTGGTGGGTGGATAGAGACAACAATGAAATGTATACATCCAAAATCAAATCACAAAATGTCTCACAGAGAGGCATCTCTGCTCTGTTCTCTCTCACCCAGTTTGGAGAAGATAGGTTGAATGAAAGCACGGCTGAGTAAATGAGTGAAAAAGAGAATGCGACAGACAGACAGACAGACTGAGAGCGAGACAGAGAGAGAGAATATAGTGAAATATGAAGACAGCTAGTTGCAATACCCCAAGACGCAAAGTGAGACAGATGGTCAGTTGGGGGCACATGCAATGGACACATGCAGCGATGGAGAGATGAATGAACAAACAGGGACATGGGGAGAGAGATGAGAAAGGCTGACGAAGAGAGAGACATATCGGGAGGTGGGGGCAAGGGGAGAGACAGACATGGGGAGGTGGGGAGACACATAGACAGATGCAGTCATCTAGCACATCAGTCAGGGGCTCTAGGTGATGCGGTTGCCATGACGGCGAGCAGGCAGAGGAAGCAGCGAGAGATGGATGACGGCAGAGAGGAAGGAAGGAGGTGGAGACAGAGATGGATAGAGAGAACACCTCATCCAGAGGACGGGTGTGCGCAGGAGAGAGGACACAGCAACCTATGTACAGGACAGAGATAAAACGGGAGAGAGTGTGTGTGTGTGAGGGTGGTTGAGAGAGAGAGGGTAAGAGAGGGAAAAGGGGAAAAGGGGGAGGGTGTTGGTAGTAGAAATTGACCAAGACAAACGGAAGTAGATAAAAAAATTTACTTGTGTCCATGTCTGTCCAGAAGTCCCCAATCTGGCTATAGGCTATACCAAGGCTATTCAACTAATTTGCTCAGAGGGCCGCATTGTCAGATGCTGGACGTAAGTAACCTCCGGCCTATTTGTACAACTTGTCGCGACGCCAAACAAACAATTTCATAACTTTTATTTAAAGTAGCATACTTCTCATTAAAGGGCTTCGATTCTATGCAACTATGGTGCCTTCTTGTTTGTAACAAGAAACATCTGAAACAACACACAAATAGTGGTAAACAGCAGCAGTTCACTTACACTACAACACATTTATAGTACATCTGTTGAGGTAAAGAACAGAATCTTTTTTTTTTTCTTTTTTAGGATACATCTGCAGGACTCGGCAGCGCAGCTAAAGTCCACAGCGCTGCTTTAGGCCTCACCGTCAGCCTGCTTGGCTCAAATGCTAACTGGCTTTTGGCCGACCGAGACTTAGTAGCTCGGCCCGCAGCGTTTGTTGGGGTTGTCATAATAAGTATGGAGCAATATGTTGAAATCATTATGCATAGTTTACACAAGTACCACTATGTAGGGTAAAAATATAGCCTGTTAAAATATGTACTCACCTTACATTGCATTCCAGGTGTGCCACTGCGCTAACCATTAGCATTCTGTGAGCATAGCACTCCAGCGCTGACGCCGAGGACCACGTCCCCTCCACTTCCCCTCACCCCCGCCAACTATTGTCATTAAAAAATTATTAACGCCAAATCTGACGTGCTCGTGAAATTATGACCCCCCCTCACGCCACAATGAACCGATAATTATCCCGGCAATATACATTAAAACATTAATTAGAAAAGATCTTTAAGTAGATTAAACGGCCTGCTAAAAATGGTATATTTCCATTGAAAATCCCATAGGCTCCGTGCACTTGGAAGTCGGCACGCCGGCTGAAGCGAATGCAACGTCCATGAATGCGAATGCAAAGTCTTGCTTTTTGATTTTTGAGCCGTTGGGGGTGTCTATACGCCGATCTCTCTATCCCCTTCTTTCTTTTTTCTCGCCTCTCTCTCTGCGCCAACCGACTATTATCACAATCACAGAATAGGGAGTGAAACGGCTACAATGGCATGTCGACATATGACATGACGGCATGGTGTTGACAAGTCGACTTGTCGACATGCTGGGAGCAGCACAGGGAGACTCTGACACAAATTGCTCACTTTGAACAATTTGTTACCTACGCCAAGGAGGTCATGTTTTTTTGTTCTTTTGTTTGTCTGCGAACAAAACTACTCATGGTTTGTCATGAATTTTTTTTATCAGAGGTGAGTATTGTCCCAAAGAGTAATCCGTTTTTTCATTTTTCACAGAATTACTCAAAAAAGTTTTGACCGATTTTCATGACATTTTTACCAAACGTGGGTATCAGCCCATGGGAATTGTACGTAGTTCTTAAAGTTCCTTATATTTTGCAATGTAAAGTTTAGATATAATTTATAGAAAATATATTTGGTGGACATTCAATCTTCAGTGCAACTGTAATAACGTGAAACCGGGTTTAAAACGCCGTTACATTAGCTTATATTCCTTGTCTATCCACAAGATGGAGCCCCACAATCGGTTATGCGCAGGCAGAAATAGTCTCCTAGACATAAGATATGTTAAAATATATAGAGAACAAAAAAAACGTTTTTAACCGTTTTTTGGGGGGATTTCAGAATGTTCCGTTTCTGTTCCGGAACAGTTGAAGAAACCTTTTTTCGTTTCCGTTTCTGCTCCCCGTAAAATTCTGTTCGTTTTCGGTTTTCGTTTTTTTAATGCCCACAGCATTAAACTCCAAAAACAAATTACCAAGCCAGCAAACAAAGATTCAAATGATTCAAATTACCAGGTATACATTTGTGAGACTCTAACATATACGTACAGTCCAAAGTTCTTCTCGTGCCTCCCCAGCCCATTACTATCCATACGCCATCTAGCTCCCAGCTTTGAGCTCCGGGGAGCCATGGAAGACCTGATGCAATGCGAGCACACAGCCACAGAAATGCTCATAAACACATGCCGCTCGTTAGTGGTGCGCCAAAAAGCGTCGAGCAAGCTGCCTACTGTAGATAGCAACTAGTCACTGTAGGCAGGCTACCTGTCGGAGTAGCAAAACAATATGCACAGGATTGACAGGTAGCGTTGGTGAATCCGACCATATATATGTAATTGAGTAGCAGAGATGAGCAGTAACACATTACATTTACTCTGTTACAAATTTTTGGTGTACTTTTTTACTTTTGGAGTACATTTTTCATTAGTTACTTTCTACTTTTACTCGAGTAAATTTGAGGTGAAAAAAAATACTTTTTACTGAGATGTCAGTAAAAAGTAGTTGTTACATTAAGTTGGCCTTTAGCGTTGGCACATATGTTGAGGTAATATCTCTCGCTCTCTCTCAGTCTATCTCTCTCAGTCTCTTTCTCTCTCGCTCTCTCTCTTGGTATCTTGGTCTCTCTTCTCTCTCTAATATACCTCCTTCCAGGAGGATATGAAAAGCAGGGTGATTTCCAGGGATTGTAAATCAACAAGGGGCATTCAATTACATGTTGAAAAGAGAATTTGTCCTAATTAATTTCTTTTTTTTAACTGAAAGTTACTCCGTCCTTTCGCTACTTAAGTGCGTTTTTTTGGGGAGTACTTTTTTACTTTTACTTGAGTAACCGTTTGGATGACTACTTTTGACTTTTACCTGAGTAATATTTTGCTGAGTTAACAATACTTGGCTACTCTGCCCATATCTTTTGAGTAGGACACCCAAAGGACCTGTGCCAATTATCATAGGCAATCGACTGGTATTTTAAACTGTGCTGGGGGGGTTGTGGTGACTGAGTCGTGGTACAGTACTCTATCCCAACCCCCACGATGCATTGTGTGATTGTTTTTCTTCTATAGTACTGTTGCGGCAAACCCTTGCTGCATGTGGTAGGGTGGATTGCCCTTATGTGGGCCCTTTTTTGCAGCTTCATAAGGTGGGACCGTTAACTAAAGCGACACGGTGACACCATGTTGTTCCGAACCCCGCAATTCCGACGTTGATTTTGGTGTATTGTTCAAATCACAAAAACAAAAATGATTCGAATATTTGGTTAGGGTTAGGTTCGGGGTTAGGGTTTGGAGGGACTCTTAACAAGATAAGTGGATCGCTTTTTCGATTTGCACTTTACATCTTTCTGTCGGAAGAGAGGGGTGTCGGAACAACGAGGTGTCGCCTTACCATAGTTTGCTTTTACCATAGTTTTGCTCATATTCATTAGTTTATGGAGGAGCCAGAGCTGGAACTTTGGTGTCCCACATTAGGCAGTGGCCCACCCTAGGGCAATCTACCCTGTATACATTGGTATATGGGATTCTGAAATTAAAAAGATAACGAAGAATTCATTTTGAGGAGAATTTCTAAGCAGTCTCAGGCGGTGTATATTAATATATGACCAAGGCAATAAAACTAATAACTTTGTGTTGCTGCTTACAAATTTCACCTTAACAAACTCATACCGTAACGAAAGGTGACCTCAAAACTGAGATATGAACACAACCGTGAATTTCATGTACCACTGCACTCCTACTGTCAATTTATTTTGAGTTTAAAATAAAATGTCAGACAGGTGATGGAATCTTGGAACTAAGCCATTAAGCTGTGACCATGGATGGGATAATAACACCAACAAAAAAAATCATGGAGGTCACGATTAAATGGGATCACCCTCGTTGCTGACCTGTGCCTGTGTCCCTGACGAAGGAGTGTTCTCTGAGGAAGGTGCTGAAAGCGAGAGAGTACGTCAGCCATGTCGACCCGTTCCATCAGTAGTTGTTCTTCATTTGGCCCTTTAAGACAGCTTGGTTATTCATAGCACTGTGATCGATGCTGCGTGCCCTGTGCCTTGCTGATCAATCAGTGCGCTACAGACATCCATCAAGCCTCCGTCTGACTGCAGCAAGGTGGCAGCACTGTACGCAGAAAATGTTAACTATTTCACTTCCAGGGAAATCTACAGAAAAACAAAATATTACAACATTATAATGAAACAGAAAAATCTGCTATTTTGATATACAATTCATATTTAACCAGAAGCACTCAGAGATTGTAAACCTGCACCCTAGTGGTACAAAAAAATAGTACTTTTAGTGCTAGCAGTATGTGTGGCAACCCATTATCAATGCAAGTGCTTGTAGTAGCGACTGACGCGACCGGCGGACATGCCAACTACACTACCCAGCGCCCCCCGCGACCCGGAAGTCTGGTCACGTGTCCGCGGTAATCCGCCAAGCAATCTATTAATAAGTTGGTGATTAAGTATGATTATGTTACTTATAGGCTACGGAAATGCACCAAAATGTAATTGATTCTTCCGTGTGTCACTTCCAACAACTCTGCAAAATTGCATCCAGATCCGTGCACAACCTTTTCAGTTATCTTGGAGACAGACAAACCAACCAACCAACGCTGCCAAAAACATAACCTGCTTTGCGGCTCCGCCTTGGCGCAGGTAAAACTCTACGTTCTTGGCAATGAGTGTGTTTATTCACCTACAGCTTGACTACAACACCTCCCCTCCACACCATGACTTACACACACAGACAGACACACAAACCCACATAAACACACACACACATAAAACATACACACACAGCCACACATATAAACACACACATACATAAAACACACACACACATACACATAACATACACAACGACCCACCCACACACACCGACAGACACATTTGGCTACAGAGAGCTCACTGTGTCTCAATTAACCAGAGAACACACTAGCTGTTTCTCTATCTCCCCGCATCTCTCTCTCTCTCTCTCCCCACAGGCTTAATGATGTGTGTGTGTGTGTTTGTATGTGTATCGTTATGTTTGTGTGTATGTATGGGTGAATGTTTGTGTGTGTGTGTATGTGCGTGTGTGTTTAATGACATGTGAGTCTGTTTAATGACGTGTGTGAGTGTGGGCGTGTGTGTGTGTGTGTGCATGCAGGCACATGTTTAATGGCATTGTGTGTGTGTATATACGTGGGTTTAATGGCAATGTGTGGGTGCTGATATATGTGATGATGCACACGTGTGTGTGAGTGAACATAGACTGGATGAGGTGTGAACGCTAACTTCCGCGTGTGTGTGCGTACAGTGTACACGCATGAGCACAGCGTATGCATTAACTGTGCAAGACATTAAGAGATAACTTATGAACATATGACTTATGAAGCCACTATAGCAAATGAAGCATCACCAACCACACCCCCAATAGGGTAAAAGCTTCAGGTATATGACTTAGCTGTGGTACTTTTGTGGTCCAATTGAATGCACGGCATACACACATATAGACAATTTCTGTATCATTGAGCTGATATGATCAGATAAGCCAAATGTAATGATGTCATCAACCTAGTCTTTTAGTGTGACGTCATGCACAGCAGAATTCCTCTTCTGGTGCAGTTTTTTGGCAGCATTGCTTTTGAAACAGAAAGGAGAAGCTGAGCAGGAGAATAGAAGAGATGCTGTGATTGGCCATGGCTGGCATGAGATCTAATAATTTTGGCGTATTAAATGCTGTGATGTAACGGAACCGGTTCAAGGAACGAAAACGAAAACCGAAAGCAAACAGAATTTTACGGAATTTTAGAAGGAGCAGAAACGGAAACGGAAAAAGATTTCTTCAACTGTTCCGGAACAGAAACGGAACATTATGAAATCCACAAAACTGGTTAAAAACATTTTTTACATATCCTATGTCTGGGAGACTATTTCCGTCCACTTTCACTGTCAGTCATCAATCCCCATGCATCTGGGCCTCCATCTTGTGGACAGACGAGGAAGTGAATGTAATAGCGTTTTAAACACTGTTTTCACATTAATACAGTTGCATATTCTGTATAAACTATATCTAAACTTAACATTGCAAAATATAAAGAACTTTAAGAACAAATCTTTGTGCTCCGAACCAGTTCAGGACCGATATTTTGGGGGCGGAACGGTTTAGAGAACGAAAGCGTTAAACATAGGCTCTGTGGCTTAGTCTCACAGTGCACACAGCTATCGCAAGATCGATTCCGTAGTTAAAAATCATTTAAAATGCTATTTTTTGTAAAAGGTATAAGTTGCATTTTAACAATCATTGTATCCTGTCTCAATTGGGGTATGCAAACGCCCACTTGGTAAATCGAAAGCCCACCTGGGAAATTCCCATTGTCGTTGTGACACAGCACACGGTGCTCACTGCATACAACAAAATCTTATTTATACCTCACCCATGCAAGCAGGCAGCCCCTAATGACAGCCCAAGGCAGCAGTGCGGTGGGACGGTGCCATTCTCAGTGTACCTCAGGCATGGAGGAGGATTACCCAGCCGAATAACCGCATTAGTTAGCCCATGTAGTTGCCATTACAGCATAAACAGGTCACTACTTCAATATTATATAAGCAATATCATACACCATTTCCAGGATCCATTTGTCCCCATAATTCATTTCCAGAACGTATTTTCCACCACGGTTTCTGTCAAGTTCCACCTTATTTCTTTAAAGGTAACACACTCTGTGTGTATGTCATGGTTAAACCCTGGACTGTTTCTGTATGTATTTGTTGTTTTAATCTATGTCTCTTTTTTCTACTTTAGACTGGTGCTTGTGTTGTCGATTAAGTACAGTAAATTAAGTGCTAATGTGTGTTGTCTCATACGTCACATATGCATTATGTAATAATGAGTTGTAGGTCATGTTTCTTGGGCATAATGTGGACATGAT
Source organism: Bregmaceros cantori (assembly GCA_900302395.1). Lineage (NCBI taxonomy): Eukaryota > Metazoa > Chordata > Actinopteri > Gadiformes > Bregmacerotidae > Bregmaceros > Bregmaceros cantori. The sequence continues at coordinate 1,367 of OMKY01248865.1, read as the reverse complement.
GCTTGCGACGTGTTAAACATGCATTATTTCTACTATCACTTCACTATACAAGCACGTTTCTGTGAAACGTGGGCATTTGTAGATAGCACGTCCTGACAGACACTGGCTGTTTCTGTCCATCCTCATATATTGTGCGTTCCAATAAACCTCTGCTGAAACCCGTTCAATCGTGTGCCTCCTCCATATCTGAACTTACCAAGGGTACTGGATATCGCCTTTAAAATATCCATAACAATATCCATAACAGCTGGTTAAGCTCAGTCAGTTTGGGATTGCAATTCACGATTTAACCTTAAACTGTTTGCCGTTTCTGATTGTAATTCACAATTAAGCATCAGACTGTTTGCTGTTCTTGAGGGTAATGCACAAAATTAATACATTTGTAAATGCGACCGGAGCAGATGGCTGAAATTTAAATGTGTGCATTCACGCTTGTCCATGTGTCTGTGTTTTTCGCCCTACCACACTTAGCATATTTCCTGGGAAACAGGGCAGGAGATTAAATATTAAAAGGTGAGACTTATTAAAAGTAGCAGCAGGCCTTTATATTCATGCCAAAACGCTTTGCATAAATATGAGAGTGGCTGCTGTTCAGAGTTTAATGTGATTTGGGTTCATTCATTTATCAATTTAACCGGTGAGCCCGTCGAGAGTATGAGTTCCTATTTGAGAAAGGCGTGGGTTAGCTCCACAGATCACTGACTAATATGGTCGCGGCAGGCATGGGTGTCTACTTTGTGGTGTCAGTGCGGTGGGTGTAGAAGCCTTCCAATAGTATCTCTCAAGCCCCCTGCATACTTCACGGTGGGGTGGGGAGCAGACCGCCGTGGTGTAGTTTTTTGCGCTAAAAAAACTACACCACGTCATCAATGTGCCTCGGTACTTGTTGGTGGGACGCTCCCCACCTCTCCTCCTGACCATAGCCCTTGTTTCTACTAACCGACTTCACCTCGCGGCTGTGATTGGTCACGACGGAGAGTGGGCGGCCCCCGTTTTGCAAGCAGGCCCGCGAATCTCTCTCGCTCGAGATGAGAGGAGACAAGGGAGAGAGAAAAAGAATCTGGAACTATGACCACTTTTTACCCAAACCGCCGCAACGGCGGTCACGTGATCACCTTTACGGCGGGCTGGTCCCCACCCCACCCTGAAAGTATGCAGGGGCCTTAAGAAAATGCAAGTCAGCGATTGTGGTATTTCCCCTGAATGGGAATGGGAAGGATTGTGGGCCTGTATGGGCTAGCCCCAAAACTTTTAGATTTTATGGTGGCCACTAGAGGCCGCTCATGCCCGGCTATTGATGAAATTACAATTCAGCAACAAACAAATTGACAATGCAATTGACTATCCAAACAGATGTGTGCTCTTAA
>OMKY01248857.1:0-10248 GCA_900302395.1 Bregmaceros cantori | reverse complement strand
TGCTTTCAAGCACCACCTAAAGACATTTATTTTTAAGCAGAATTAAGAATGGAGCCCTCCCCCCGCCCTACCTATCTTTATTTTATCCTTTTATCTCTTTTTTTCCCAGCCCATTCAGGCTTTTCCCAGCCCCAAGCTTTATTTATTAGGGTTAGTGTAAACAGGTGAAGATGGGGGGTAGACATGCGGGAAATACGTCGGTGGTGGGATTCGAACCACCAACTCACCGCGCCATTAAGGCATATGCGTGCTTTCCAGTGCACGGCCTAACCGACTGAGCTACTGGGCAGCACATCCTTTTATCTATTTTATCTACTCTATTTCATTTTATTTGCTTGTGTCCATTTACATCATGTACTAATGTCTGCATCTTTCACTTGCCTTGTCTGTGAAGCGCTCTGTGGCTCTTGCCTGAGAGGAGCGCTATGTGAATAAAATTTACTTACTTACTTACTTCACCCTCCAACAGGTGTGTGGGAAGGACCGTCCAGGTGCTGTGATTGGACAGCTGGTCTGCACGTCACGACTCCACGCCCTCTCGTCCTTGACTCATCTGTTGGAGCAGCGCTCCCTGCTCTTGCTGTTACGTCAGGTCATCACCAGGGTGTGCCAGGCCAAGACGCTGGTCTCCAGACTGGTCCTGATGGACTTGCAACTAGCCACTGTGTACGAAAGGCTCAAACTGGTACGGTCAAAGGTCGATTTTAAAATGTATTTTCTTTGTTTTGGGCATTCGACCATGTTGAGGCTAGCTGTAGCTCAGTTGGGAGAGCGGCCGTTCATGGTTTAGGAGGGGATTAGCAATTTCAGTTAAATATATCATATAGCAGACAAGCGCACTTATATTTGAATGGTGGAACCAAGTTTATATGAGGTGTTTAATAATTCATTCAACAGAAATAGGCAGGTGGGTAAATTTGGCCACACCAACATAAAAATTACATAAAAGAGTATTAGATCCTTCTTTTTCAGAAACCAGGACTTGAAAATTCAATTATTTTTTAAACGTCCCGTTCCGAACGGATCAGGCAGGTCTCTGTTTAACGTTTTCATTCTCGGAACCGTTCCGCCACCCAAAATATCGGTCCTGAACCAGTTCGGAACACAAACATTTTGTTCATTCTTAATATTAATGTAACATTCCTTATATTGTGCAATGTTAAGTTTAAATGTAGTTTATACAAAATGTTAGTGGACCTTTAAACTTCAGTGCAACTGTATTAACGCAATTCATTTCGCTTCCTCGTCTAGCCACAAGATGGATCCCCAGATACATGGGGCTTGACGAGTGACAGTGAAAGTTGGATGGATGCACAACCGTAAATGTTAAAATATAAAGAGAACAGAAATACATCTTTTTTCGCTTCCGTTTCCGCTCCTCGTAAAATTCTGTTTGTTTTTGTTTTCGTTCCTTGAACCGGTTCGGAGCCCTGGCAGAAACAGCAGCCTCTGGCAGCCAATGAAGGTCTCAATTTTGGTTGAAGGGATGATTTCCATTTATAAAGCATCTGCAATTCAATCAGACAGCCTGCTTTAAATCACACCACAGATTTTCAATAATGTTCAGGTTTGGGGTCTGAGATGACCATTCCAGAACATTGTACGTGTTTCTCTTTATTAATTTGAGCAGTCTTGCTCAAATTCTCAAAAGTCTTTCATAAGACTTGGAAAGTATCTGCTGCTACAGACTGGAAAGCATGCAACCTGGCCACACGCCCTACAGAATGATGGGTCGGTGGGTTGCGTTTGACTGTTCTCACCATCCTTCACCTTTTGCTTATCTGATATTTTTATTGGCCTACAACTCCAGGCCACAACTACAACTGTGTCTGTGATATTCCATTACCTCACATATGACTTCATCCCATTGCTTTCATCAAAGTCGGGTTGAAGCCGCCGACTGCGTGCCATTATTGAAATATTAACACCAAATCTGACGCGTTTCTGAAATTATGACCCCCCTCACACAATTAACCGATAATTACCCATTAAAAAATAGATAATTATACATTAAAAAATCAATTAGAAACGATCTTTAAATAGGTTAAAACAGGCTGCTAAGATTGGAATATTTGCATTGGAATTCCCATAGGCCTCGGATTTAGGAGACTAGGCTCCCCCCCATACCAACCGGAAGTAGGCACGCAAATCAAAACGAACGCCGTGTCCATTTTTATATACGGTCTATGGTTGATTCATAAGGGAAAATCTTAAAATCTTCATTGTTGCTCAAATGTGACTGTGTAGTAGAGTCTTTTCATTTGTTGTGTTTATTTTCCTTTTTTTTTTTTTATTAATCATACTTTTTATCTTTACTTTTTTCCCCCATTTTCCGCTCCAAGATGACCGGCGGATCCTTTGAGCCTCCCAAACTCATTGCTCTGAGCACTGAACTGAGGGACAACTCGAGACTTTGGCGGCAGCTAGTAGCTAAGGTAAGACGAGAGAGAGCTATTGATCTTTATTGATTTTATTTTATTTATTTACAGTGTTCTGGGGGCGTGAATATCCAGCTATCCATTTGATTTTCATTCTGAAGGAATTAAATTGATTATGAAATTATGAATTCATCTTGCATTCATGATCTCTGTAACAAGTGATTTACTTCCTTACGTATACTTTGCCACTTTTTTTATAGTCAACAGCAGGGCTTGAAATCGAAATTATTTTTAAAACGTTCTGTTCCGAACGGTTCAGGCAGGTCTATATATTTTACGTTTTCGTTCTCGGAACCGTTCCACCTCCCAAAATATTGGTCCTGAACCGGTTCAGAACAAACATTTTGTTCGTTCTTAAAGTTCCTTATATTGTGAAATGTTAAGTTTAGATATTGTTTTTATACAAAATATTTTTGGTTGATGTTCAAACTTCAGAGCAACTGTATTAACGTCATTACATTCGCTTCCTCGTCTGTCCACAAGATGCAGCCCCAGATGCATGGGGCTTGATGATTGACAGTGAAAGTGGACGAAAATAGTCTCCCAGACATAGGATATGTTAAAAATAAAGAGAACGGAAAAAAACATTCTTAACTGGTTTTGTGGATATCGTATTGTTCCGTTTCTGTTCCGGAACATTTGAAGAATTTTTTTTTTTTCGTTTCCGTTTCCGCTCCTCGTGAAATTCCATAAAATCCTGCTTGTTTTCGGTTTCCGTTTTCGTTCCTTGAACCGTTTCTGAACCCTGGTCAACAGTCAAGTTAGTTTCCATCTTTATTGATATGGAAATCTGTGTGAGACTAATTGAAATCAGATTATTTTGTTGAGAGGATTTTTAAAAAGGCTTAGAGGAAAGAGGGCGAAGGGGAGGGCAGACTTGCAGGAATGCTGTTGATACAGGGAGGTGAATCAACAACTCACCGCATCATTGTGGCATTTGTGTGCTTTGCATATCCGACAGAGATACTGAGCAGTACAGTGAAATCAAATTTTGAGCTATGCTTCAAACGCCATTGCGCACAGAGTGACTGGACACAAATATAAATAGCAACATAGGTAAACTAGGTAAGATTACAGAAGAACATATTTCAGTATGAATTCTCGGGGGCTTTCTCCTTGAAGAGACTTTATTATGGCTGTATGATTCAAACAATCCAACTAGCTATGTCAAAATTTGGTTAATGCATGATACTATTCTCATTAATTTTACCAGTCTTCGTTTGTGAAACGTGTAGAAATGATTTTTTTTGTTTTTGTTTGGTAACAGATTGATAAATAAAATATGTAGGCCTATTACTTGATTATCAGAATCACTTTATTGCCAGGTTTTTGATACACAAAGACATGGAATTTGGCTTCGGCAATTGGTCAGCACCCTGGTATAGTAAACCTATGCACTGCCACCCAAACTATGGCACCCAAAGTGGCTGGTGCTCCTGTCAGTTCAGAAGGGAACGGCTAGTACAATCCTTGGATCTGACAGTCTTGGTGATCAGAGCTCTCCTGTGCCTGCCAGAAGGGAGGGGAGCTCTTAATTTTTGTTAAAAAATCTAACCAATCCGGTCTCCTTCATTGTAGGTGTGGTCAGACCGAGCACTCAGACAGATCCCCCACATGCACCGCAGGATGTGGACCCAGGCTCAGGAAGATATGCGCTGGTTGTCCGCCCGGGCCCTGGTTCTAATGGAGCGCTGTGTGCGGTCCACCCTGGCCTGCTTAGGCCTACTGGCTGTGGACGCAGTACCCGTGTCGGTGCTGGAGAGCGTGATGCGGGCCATTGAGCTCTACAACCAGGTGAGAAGCCACATAGCGCTTCAACAAACAAATGTAACTCTTTCAGTGCCAGCTGTTTTAACACCAAAAAATGTGTACTGCTGTTTAAAAGTGAAAATGATCCCCTTTTCTCAATGTATAATGCAAAGAACAGGTCCTTTACTAAATTGTGATTACTCTTTTGACATCTTAAGTAACTATGCATTTACTGTACGTCTGGAAGAGTTAATAACCGGACTTCATCAAATATCTTATGGTAAAAATTCATTATAATGAGTTTGTGTCGGAGTAAGTCACTTTTTTTTGCTCAAAGGAGATGGGTCATGCATTATTAAATTGTCTTGTATATCTGTATGTTTCCCATGAAAATAAATCAAATGAATATTTTGTAAGGATTGAAAATTCCTCCCCAAAATGTGAAATATCCATGTTCTGGGGCCAAAAAGAAAAACCTGTTCAATATTCTATTAATTAGTTTGTGTCTTCTGAAATACTTTACAAGGCAGGAATAGGAAACAAAATGTGTTGTTTTAGTGTTTGTGCCTGGTCTGCATTTATTGTTGCAGTCCCTCCAGTGCTGCCCCTACTCATGTTGTACGTTTACCTAGTAAATACTGACGTAAACAATTTGAACCGATATTTTTTCCCAATCGGTTCGTTCCGAACAGAAACGGAATTATAACGTTTCCGGTTATGAGTTCCACCATTAAACTGATGTTCCTGAACCGGTTAGAACAAAAGAATATTGTTCCCGGAACGGTTAATTTCGTTCCTGTCAGCTTGCCACCAGTTGTGTCAGGCGGTGTTTCAATTTCAGTCGACGCGCGCGGCGGCAGAGACTGGTGGAGCAGCGGACACCGCACAGTTGGACCGTGCTGGGCACTCGCCGGCACGGTGGGGGCAGGGGGCCGGGAAGGCACACAGCAGTGTTTCAACAAAAACTTTGAGGAAGAAAATAAAACCGGTATTAAGCAGTTACCATTATTTTCAAGTAAGTGTTCCTGTTCTGGAACATAAAAAATAATAACGTCTCCGGTTTCGTTTCTGTTCCCTGGAAAATACAAAAAGTTCCCTGTTTCCGTTTTCCTTCCTTGAACCGGTTCAAAGCCCTGATTATAATTATAAAATACATCCTCTGACAGGTATTGCAAGAGGCGCTCGACACCTCAGACCTCCACCAAACACCACGGATGGAGCCTCAGTGTTGTCCCATCACTCCGAGGGCGCTCATGGAGTGTCTCGCGGTGCACCACGGGATCCGAGCGGCCGCCACGATACACCAGTGGATGTCTATCCATCCACCTCACTCCGAACCTCCGCCACACTCTCACCCGCTCCATCCTCACCAAACATCCAAGTGGACGTGGAAGTGCCTGGAACACTCCTACGGCGGCTTGCACGCAGGCAGCGTTCCACCCGACCGATCCCTCCCTGATGGCCCGCATGACGCCTCTTCTTCGGAGCGAACTTCGGGTGATCTTGACGTTAGTTTCTTGCCTTCGGATTCTCTGGATGAGGAGGCTGCCGCCGCCCGCCCCAGATACTGGCGTACCATCACCCGGCAGTCCATCTTGCAGTCTCTTGTCAGACTATGTCAAGAACAGGGCAGATTTCTGGACCACATGCTCCAGGTTTGCGCCTTCATCAATAATGTAAATGAGTAATAGATAAGTGTCAGCACTTTGTGGAAGGTTATCAGACGTTTTTATGAACGTTTTTCTCTTCCTCTGCAAAGAGACATAGGACAGTGCAATAAGAAAACACAATGGGCATGCTGATCTTTTGATTTTCCCTAGTACAATTACCATTATTAGCGAACAGAAGTCAATTTTACATTATATTTCGCTAATATGAAATATAGGACTCATGAGAGCACACGAGAGATGCAGGCCACAAGAAAAAAAATTTTTTTAACCGGTTTTGTGGATTTCATTAAGTTTTTTCGTTTCCGTTTCCGCTCCTCATAAAATTCAGTTCGTTTTCGGTTTTTGTTTTCATTTTTTGAACAGGTTCGGAGCTCTGCCCTGTAGCACCTGCGAGACGGAAGGTTGCGCCCTGGTCCTGTCCAGGTCTTGGATAGGGGTTACTGGGGCTCCTTTGCCCTGAATCTGGAAGTATGCACTAACCGCTGTGTTTCTCTCTAATTAGGTGGCAGGCCAGCATAGCATTGGTGCTGGCCAGCAGTGGACCAGTGTCACTCAGATGTCTACAGCCCTGCAGGAGACTCTATGGGATGCTTGTTGTCAGGCCCTCTGGACGTTTTGTCTCTGTCCAACGGGGGGCGCCACCGGCTCCAACCTCGGCCTGTATAGTGACCAGCAGAGGTTTCAACTGCTCCAGGACTGGAGACAAGCTTCCCATGGAGGTATAGTTTTTAGAAGGAACATATTGGCCTTCACAACTCACAACTGTCAGGACTAACATCTTGTCCTCTCTGCCAGCAAGCGAACTTTGTCCTTTCTGACGCAATGATACCAATGATGATAAATAATTATTTGGCAGCACAGAACCGGTTATAGCGTATGCACTTGTTCTTCTTCTTGTTCTTCTTGTTCTTCTTCTTTAATCCTGTCATTTATCTTTCTCAATAAAGAATTAAAAACAGCGCTTGCGCCCAAAAGTTAAAAAAAGAAAGAAAGAAGTGTTTCATCCCTCACAGCCAGTGAGGACAAGCAGAATGAAATGCATGCATTCTAATTATAAACAGGGCTCCGAACTGGTTCAAGGAACGAAAACCAAACAGAACAGAATTTTATGGAATTTTATGAGGAGTGGAAACGGAAACGAAAAAACGTTTTCGTTTCCGAAAACGGAACAGAAAACTGAAGATTAAGAAATCCACAAAACTGGTTAAAAACATTTTTTTCTCTGTTCTCTATATATTTTAACATATCCTATGTCTGGGAGACTATTTCCGGTTGTGCATCCATCCAACTTTCACTATTAGTCATCAAGCCCCATGCATCTCCATCGTGTGGACAGACGAGGAAGCGAACATAAGGGCGTTTTAAACCCAGTTACACGATTAAATTGAAATAATTGTTAGTTGCAGCCCTAATGTCCAGGTGAGATAAAAGGGCTGTTGTTGCTGGTTTGTTTCCTAGGTTCGCTATCTCCCGGATGTGCGGCCATGTTGGACAAATTGTCGCTCTCTATATTTATCCTCACTGCACACGCACACTGGGATGAAGGTACGTGCACGCTGTTATGTATTATAACATAACCTTTAACCCTAACAGATATAATCAATCCAAAAGGTTGAACCACAGCACTTGGACTCCGGTCCAATATGACATAAGATAGTTTAATTTCACAGTTTGGCAGTACCATTGGTTACAGAGTAATTTGTAATTTGGCTTAGGAACAAGACTGGAGTTTTGCTAAGGGCAATTCTACAGTTGGCCAGCCTCCCGGCGTTCTGTAGCTCTGCCCAGAAGCAAGAGTTTATATACCCTAGACCAGTGGTGAATGCTGGTCTCTCAAAAAGGGGAAGCCCGATTTTGTCCTACATCATAAAATGTGTCTGTCTATTTATGTGTAGATTCAACCCCGTTCTGTGACCTTGTTGAACCAACTAAGCATCTTTTCTTGGTTTGAATATAGGACTTGAAGTTCTATACTGTATATCATGCAGATCTTCATAATTTTGAACATTGCATATGTGAAGTGAAGTTCAAAACCCACTTCTAGAAAAAGCTGTAAATCTTTAAACTTCAGCTGTTCAACTCATAATATAACCTCAATACACCCTGAATGAAATTGCTGTATAATTTGATTAAGATTTTTTAAGTAACCCAAAGGTAATCTAATTGGAGAACACATTACTTACTTACCACATTACTTTTAAAAAAGTTTAATCAAACATTTTCAACAATTGACTCCATGTGTTCCCAATGTTTTTAATTGAGAGTGGTTATAGGTTAAATTATGAGTTGAACTGACACCAAACAATTGGTGTCAGTTTGTAAAAAAGAACTCTTGATGTGGTTTGCGTGGAATTTAATAAGTGGTAACGGTGTCCCGATCCGTTCATAGTTTTTCCAAGTATCAGGGAATTGGTGCGGTTCGATCAGGATCCGACGAGCACTCTGCTTTGTGCCAGTTTTACTTTCTAGCAAAGCCTGAAGTTCCTCCTCACCCCCTGTTTTTTGCACTAAGATTGTATTTTATATTAGTTGAGATGGCTATCTTCATACGTGCCGGCAATACAGTTTCAAAAACATTTCAGTGTGGCGACTGCTAAAAAATAAAAACTTTAGATCTTAACAACACAAATGTTGATTTTAGTTTGAGTATCAAAAGTGTCTCTCGCTGGATAGTTTAAGGGCCACCAAATTTTGGCCCTTAATTTTTTTGGCTCAAACTCTGAGCCAAAAATAGGTGACTGGAACATCTGTAGTAAGTGCATAAACTGTATATAAAAATGGACACCCCGCATTCGTTTTGATGTCCGTGCCTACTTCCGGGTTGGTATGGGGGGAGCCTAGTCTCCAATACAAATATTCCAATCTTAGCAGCCTGTTTTAACCTATTTAAAGATCTTTCCTAATTGATTTGTAATGTATATTCCCGGGATAGTTATCAAGTTAATTGTGTGAGGGGGTCATAATTTCACAAATGCGTCAGATTTGGCATTAATATCTTTTATTTCAGCTCCCATAGGATCCCATTCATTCTGACTCTGTCGTTGGCGCCCCTAGCGGACAGTACCACCGGAAGAAGTCGCGTGTGGAGTGTCTCTCTCATATACTGTATAGCTCTCTCTATCTCTCCTGGGTATCTCTCTAAGTGGCAATCCTGTGTTCCACCCCCGCCTGTAGTGTTGTGCTGTGCGCTGGGTTCGGGTGTGAAGGACAAATGTTCATCAGGAGCGAGTCTAGAGCCGGTCTCTATGACCTCGTCGGAGCGTAACGGAAGCCCAGTGACGACCAGCACGGGCAGGCATCTGCTTCAGCTGTGTCCCCCGCTCATCTCTGCTGCCAGCTGCCATCTCTCCACTGACAATGTGGAAAAAGGTATTTTTTTAAATACCTTTTTATACCTATTTTTCCTTTACTAGGGTAGCATGACTAATGTTCTTGCCAAAATCCATTATAGGAAATGTCCTAGGCAACTCAACTTGCTTGCAACTTGCTTGCATGAAGCTGTCAGTATGAAGTTGAGGAGGAGCTCATTATACGTAGTAGGAGCGGCCTTGAATGTCAACAGCCGCTCGCCGTTCGCATTTGAATGGTGCGGCTGCGCGCACCTGCATGTTCCATTAAGCTACAAGTTGATGCCTCCGAGATAATTCGGCCACCCCATTGGTCCTTACGTGGTCACGTGGTTCTACACGCAGCGTTGTGAGCCATCTCGGACGCACCAACTCGGTGCGAAGGAAATGCAGCATTGAAATACTACTACTAGATACTAGACACTCATTTGGGGAAACGAAAAAAATTAACTTGCGCGATGATGCTCCACAGCCTTTAACGCAGCGATTCCCAGGCATGTCGGCTAGCACATGTACATGTACAGTTTGGGGGATACTTCTGGTCTGCGCGTCACTTCCGGTGTCATTTACTTGCCGTGTATTTGGCTATTTTTCAACATCTCTATTCGTTGGGAGCACACACACCTACAGGGTTATTTAAAATTTGTGGTGGTAACTTGCGGTGTGCTATCCCCCCCCAAAATTTTATCGTGCGGATCTGTGACCCACAAACGCATGATTTAATAATCATTTCAACCCGTTCCATTGTCTCAATCCTTTTGGAACGACTAGTAGAAGTAGCCAGCCTATTGGTCCCGAAGAACATGTGACCACTCGCTGAGTAACTTTAAGTCAGATTTTGACTGTATTTCATCAATATGTATGTAAAATGGTAAACAATGCAAGGGAGGTGATGTGTACCTGGTCACACACCGACATTTAGTGGCCGGATTTTGAACTGCCATGCGTTTTGTGTGTTTTGCGTGCTCGGACCTCAGTCCAGTACCAGCGTTGGCATAGGCAACAATACCGGAAGTGTGTTTCATCCCGGCGGGACAAAATGCC
>OMKY01248855.1:0-14125 GCA_900302395.1 Bregmaceros cantori | reverse complement strand
GTCTAGTCCCATGAAACCGCTCAGACAGATGGTCTTTCCACCCTGGGATTCCTGCCAGACACGATGAGGGAGAAGATCAATCAGCTTTATTCAGCACATTTAATATAGAAGCACAAGCAATGTACACAGGGAATTTGGGGTCAGACAGATTACGGTGAACACACAGTAACCATGATTTTTCAAAAGTGATCAATAAAATGCTGAAATCCCGCCTTGCAAGACCGGTATTACGGATTACCAACCGGCCGACGGGATTCAAATAGAGGAATTAAATTCAGTTGGTTGGCAGAATATCCTTTCATTGAAAATTCCAAATACACAAATGTCCCACTAAAGTGTTCTGAAGCACTTAAACACTACCGGAAGGCATGTTAATTGCCTTAAGTTGCATTTTGAAGAAGTGGACTCACTGCTATTGTATAACATGACTGGGGCCTGAGAACACAAGGGAGTGGGCGAACGCTGGACTGTGGCTGCTCAAGCCGATTCACCAGTTTATGCAGTCACGCACAAGACACAATGATCTTCTTTGTCTCCAGCATTGCTTCACTTTGATCGTACACACAAAGTAAAAAGGGACAACCCATAATGAGACAGTCACTGCATCATACTATACATTATATAGGACCATTTGCCATCGTGACATTATCATGCTATTGAAATTAGCATGGTGCCTTCTCGATTTCATTGTTTGAAGCATTTCGTGCCTATATTCCGAGCCAAAGTAATTATCTTCTTGTTCAACAGAGTAGGACTCTTGTCTATGCAGGTCACAAACACCAATGGATGTACAATAACACAGCACATTTTCCATCTATTGCCTACGGCCTCACAATGTGCTGCATTGTTGACCACTTCCACCACAACCAGTCTAGCATTTTGCAAATTCACATTGCCGTCGGTGAAGACATTCATAATGACTAGAAGAAATGCTAGCAATTAGCATAAAAAACAAAAAACAAACAAACATTGCAAATAGAAATTGACCAATTATTCATCATTAAATATGACCCAAATTAAAATAATGTCAGCTTTCTTTGTGCACAGCCATTAATGAATCATGATTTACAATATTGAATGATAAAAGATAACTGAAAACACCCACATCTGTGCTAAAAGCACACACTATTCATAAGAAAAATAAAATAATTTCTGGAATTAACACTGCCATTTATTCACCCTGTGCAGTTTAGCGTCATTTGGAGCATGTTCACGCATGGCTATACCGACCAAAAGTCAGGGGAGCAAATAGAATAAGAATAGACAGCCATTTTGTTTTCAAATCGCAAAACACTTGTGTGTCACTTGGGTTGAACACAGAACATCGTCTAGCCACTCCTTCCACACAGCTTTTACTATGGCCAGAATGTGTCGCATATTTGAGTTGGGGAGGCATCCAGGCTGCTCAAGCTGCCATCACCAAACCCCGAATGAAGCAGAAGTAGTAAGCAAGTGTTGCGAACTTGCGACCAAAGCCCATTTTGTAATTTTTGCTCAATGTTGGAGCATCAGTGATACAAATAGTCATAATTTCTCCCAACCCAAAAACAAGCATAGTTTGTAGAAGTCAATATTCCCAGGGGTAGGAGGCTCACCTTGAGAATATACTGGTCTCCAGTCAGAGAGTAAGACTGTCCTCCAATCTTGAAGGTGATGACTGGCAGAGTGGGCACTTTGTCACAGCTGATCATGTACTGTGAACACAGAAAACGCCATGTTGTCAACATGCTTAGAACCGGGGTTCATAACCATGGTCACCCAAGGACCCCCTCCTCCCGGCCTAAAGTAAATCACAGATGACTTAATTTCAATTGGTCACTTCTAGACTGAATTCAAGACAGTGTTCTGCAAATGGAACACTACAACATTGGGAACACTGATATGACATTAAGTCATTAACCTTTCATATCTTGAAAAACTCACTGCCCCCAAGTGGCGGGATGCTGTATCGGTAGACTTTTTGTGATTCCGGTTTTAAAAAAACCCAGGAGTAATCGTTAAAGCTGGGCGTACACAGTGCAATTTTTTTCAAATCGTGTCAAAAGCTGGTGCTCACACTGAGTGAGGGGTTAAAAGTTTGCTGCTCACGACTGACCCTCACACTATACCATCCGACTGCCAACACTACACGCCGAACACGAGCGGACTGTTGTACAGAAGAGAATCCATATGTCAAATATCCAATGAGAACTGGGAGCAAGTTATTCTTAAAATCATTTAATGCAGCCCAGCGCTTTTTAATTTATGACGCAGACACATTTTGCCACCTGCTGGATGGCTGGCATCATGACACCTTGGAATGACAAGACTACACTGAACTTTCAAACACTTAAATGATAAGGAATATATAAACCTGTACGTATTAAGTAATTTAAAATATGTTTATTACATTTTTTGGTGGTGATGGTAGCTGTAACTGTAACCGCCCACATGACTGACTGAATTTCAAACATGTTTGATATCCTCCCGATCGAGCGGTTGGCGAGTGTTTTCGCTTCTCGTGGACTGGCGTACACTGCCCGACGTGGGTCGCACGATCGTCTCAAACTGTTAAACTCCCCTTCAGGTCAAGTTGACCAACTGCATTACAAGAGTGGTAGCCGATTATAGAACATACTGTACCAAGCGGAATCAACATATTACATGGCATTTAATCACACCGCTAATCCCAAGGATTAAATCAATGCCAAGTCCATCTGGTTAACCAAAAACAAAACAAAACTTGCATTATTGGGCCTTGTGGAAACAGCTTTGCATAGGCCACGGTCAGGATTTAACTTTTTTTGTCTTAAAGGTTGGCAATTATTGACAGAGGACGTGTGGGAAATAAGTCGGTTGAGCATCGAACTCATGTCAGTTGTCAGGGCATACATCCCATACAATGTAGATTCCTCATTCTGAGGGTGTTTTCACACCAGGAAAGTCCTTTGGTTCGCCCTTTAGTCCAGACCAAAGTGTCTGGACTAAAGGGCAATCTGTGGTTTAATTTGGTTGCTAGTTTTCACACTGCATTTCTTCAAGAGGACCAAATAATGGAGCCCTTGCTCACAGTCGTGGAAACTCTTTTTGCTTTTTCCGTATGTCTTTTTATGTCCTTTTACCAATAATACACAGAATTACCTGCTCAGAAATACGTGTTTTTTTTAAATTGTTTTTTATCATCAAAACTATCATTGAAGAGGACAGAGACCTCATCTCTGAAACGATCTCAGTTCGGGTGTTTAGCCCGCACCAGAATTTGGGGTTTGTTTTCAGACCAACCCAAAAAGCCTGCATGATGGACTTTTTTGGTTTAGTTCAGACTAAAAAGGTGGCAGGTGTGAATACACCCACGAGGACCCACCAAGGGGCGGTTGCGAAAGTGTTTTATACCACTGGTCCGCTAAACGCCTCAATGTATATGCATTTGCTGGCTGAACCACGATATATCCTCCCACCACTGGGGAAGCAAGGCACCTCATAAGGTCCAGGCTGCATTCCTATAGTGTGTTTGATTAGCATTAGCCCGTTGGAGATTCTGTGACTGAAGGTGTAGGGTGCCGAAGGTGTTTGTGATGAAAAAAATAACCCATGATGTAGACAAAAAGATAGTAAATAGTAACAAGTTTCATATTTTGCCAACAGCACCAGAGATGCAGACTCGAGTCAAAAGACTCGACTCGCGAGTCACTCGAGTCACCAAAAACAGGACTCGAGACTCGACTCGGACTCGCGCCCTAAAGACTCGGAAATCTAGGTCAATGACTCTTGACTCTTGACGAGTCTTTCACGAGTCTTTTCCAACTTAAAAAAAAAAAAAAAACTCAGCTTCCGTTCCATCCACACGCGCAAAGTCATGTTCAGGCAAGTGTCTACTTATTAATAATCATTACATTTCTATATAAACCTGTATCATATTAGCTAACTTTGAACTAACCATTCTGTGTGCGATATATGCATCTAGTTCTGCATTCAATTCCAAGTGTTTAGAGCTACATCTTTAAAAATGACTCGAGACTCAACTCAGACTCGGAATCGACTCGGACTCGACCCCTAAAGACTCGCACTCGACCCCTAAAGACTCGGACTCGACTTGGACTTGTGAGGTCGGGACTCGTGTACATCTCTGAACAGCAACCCCCGTTGCCATTTTTTGAGCAGTGTGCAAGTCTCACCTCTCCCTGAATGAGGGGGATGGCTCCGATGGCCTTCTGCAGGGCCTTGACCTCGGCTGAGGGGCCGGTGAGGAGAGACGTGCCCGTGTCCACGATGGCCTCACAGCCTCCCTGGCACAGACTCAGCTGGCTGCCAACACTCATTCTGGACACACAAGTTCACAAATTAACCCTTTCAGCGAAAATCATTTTAACATGTGCACGGATGTTTGAAGATATTCTCCACTACATATAATGTAGAGAGGATGTCCAATTTTTAGGAAAAAAAAAACAAAAATGGATCGGGAGATAGTTGAGGTCAGTGAGCCACTGGTCTTTGGGTATATAGCACAGAAGTTATTTTAAGGATTCTTCAGCAAAGTTGTCAATCTGATCAATGGGGAAAGGCTAAGATGATTTGTGATGTTGGGAAACAATTCAAAGTATTTGGCAAACCGTTACTGGCACAACTAGCCAAGGCTAATATCTAACATTAGCTACATCAATTGTACTAAAATCCACATATTTTTCCCTAGAAAGGAACAGGGTTGGGTTTGAAAAGAGTCAACCTACCCATCCATGGTGATCTGCCAGTAGGCTTTGCGGCTGACGTTAACATAGTTGAAGTCTCCAGTGTAGTACTTTGGGTCGGTTCCTCCCAACAGCAGCTCACCACCAGGTTGGGTGTCAGGGTTCCTGGACAGGGTAAAATTAGTCTCACAGATTAGAATTGTATGGTGCACATATTAAAACAAGGTTTTGAGAGCACATGGATATGACGTAATTTAGAAAGTAGGCAGCATTGAGAGAGAAGCATTAGGAATTGAGGATTGAGTTTACCAATTCTTAAATAAGGACATGCAGATAACCAAGGAAATACATTTGAACAAATGTTTAACTTTTTTCGTCACAACTAATATTAACCAAATTGTAATCTGTTCATTACGATTTTCAAGAATTTCTACGCACTACAAAAAAAAAATGCTACACACACACACTGGGTGGGTGATATGGCAATACATCCCTACTCTGGATTTAATATACATTGTACAAAGTCAATAAATGACATTTCTTTTTTTTTGGTTTGCAACTTTTGAAAGGCCACCAATAGCTCATCTTGCTTCTTTTGAGGCAGGAACCATTCATACAAATTGGCTGCTAATTCTAGTGTCCATGTTTAAAAACCAGTCAAGACCAAGAACTAGAACAAAAGCAAATCACTCACCTGTTGAGGTAGAAGGAGAACACGTTCTGCTCCACCTTCTTCTGAGCCATGATCGTGTCAAAGACTGGCACCACACCGTCCACAGAGATGCGAGGGTAGGCCATGCCCAGGATGCCGTCAAATTTGGCGGCGATGAAGGCGATGCCTGGCTGCTTGATTGCCTCGCCAAACACCTGACCGGTCATGCTCAGATCACCGATCTGCACGGAAACGGTTAATTGGTCACCCATTAAATGCATTGCTTCTCAAGTAAACAAAAAGGTGCAACTTTGTGGAACAGTCCAACAATCGTTTTCATAAATTGAGTAATCTTCATAGAAGATTAATCGGTTTATTTTGCCTTTTAAAATGAACCTGAATCAATAATATGGATTGCACGCAGATTGCACACCAACATTTCCGTTTTAGTATCAGCATGGAAGAGCCTACTCGTCCCTGTAGCTTATAACATTTCACCCAAGCTTACTTGATATTTTTTAAATCTTATTTGCGGTTATGTGGTGCTCAGTAGTGTTCAGTATCCCAAGAGAATGGTTGGGGCCATGACCCTGAGAATAGCGGCTGCCATCGGGAGGATGGATTAATCACTGGCGATCAGGGCTGTGGCTAACGATTATATTAGTTTGGATATTTCTCTTAAAAAAAAAAAGATTTCACAGTTCACAATATTCACAGCAAAACAGAAAATAATCTTGTCACAATTTAGATGCAGTCAATTTTGTTTCACAATAGCTACCAAAATTACAACAATTTAGTTAGTTATTTACTCAGCCACAAAATCATTACAATTAATGTATATGCCAATATCGTTTATGGGTTTTCCTACTTCATATTCATGTTTTTTATTAATAATGTTGAATAATAATGATATTTTGGATATTCAGAAATGATCTCAAATTTGTGTAGACCAATAGGTCGTGGTGTCAGCAAATATTGCCGACAGCAAATGTCGTTGACAATTCAAGTCCTTGGCGAAAATCAATTATGGCATACATTTTAGAATTAATTTCATCATAGATTAATCGTTACACCCTTACTGGCGATAAAAATAGATTATCAAATTATTTGGCAACTAAATATCAAGCTCTGCTCTGATGTTCACACACTTGCAACACACAGCAAGTACCCACATACACCCAGAACAATCAGAGACCCACAGCTCACCGTGCAAGTGTCCTCGCTGAGGTAGCCAGACAAACTGCCCGATCCATACTGGATGGCAAACTCTGTACCATTCTTCACATACGTGGAGGACTTGGCAGAGTTGTACTTGTGGTGGAGCACTTCCATGGAGAGGACAAAGACAAAGCATGACAATCAAAGACTACCGTATTGAAAAAGAAAAATGGCGCCGAAAATTTGCTGAAATTTGTTTTTCCCTGATCTTGCCTGCGTGCATGCACTCACTCCGGCACTACAGCAGTACTTTGTTAGCATAGACACAAAAGCCAGCGAGGATAGAAGCAATTAATCATTTCCATGTTTGATTTTGTGTAACCAAACATTGGTCATCTAACAATTCACATACAGTAAATGTTCGGAAGAATGTGGAATCAATTAACAGTGTTCATCTTCGCCCCCCATTTAGGTCCGCAAGGTCCCAGAGTGGCAAGATAGGTAACCATCAACTCAACTAAAATCAGAACATGTTTTGCCAACACATAATCGCATTCTTCAATCTCATTTTCTTCATTATGGTGTTGGGAAAAAAAAATAAAAATAAAAATAAAAATGGTACAGTACGAAGAGGCAGCCCAGAAGCAATTTCAGATTTGATCACAACAATTGTGACCCGTTGAGCCACATATACAGAAATTGTCAATGTATCAAAAATTATGGCATATTTTGAAATCAAAAATCAGATTTCTCTCATCTATATTATCAAGTGTTTAGTTTTGCCAAGAAAGAGTGCATCCACAAGATAATAAACTTTGAATTGACCATTTGATTTCAATCCATTTTTCAGGCAAACCATTTTGCGCAAATGTTGAAAGTCGAAATACTAACTTTACAAAGTAGATTGAAAGCTAACCTGCATAATATAAAAAGGAGGAGTTTGGGGGCCGCAACTTTGACTACCCTCCTTGTGTGTGCTCAAGAGTCGTGTATGTCATATGGCACTCAAGATTTGTATCTGGTGCAGTACTCACAGCAAGCGATGTCTGTGAAGGAGCAGTGGACTGAGGGCACCCACAGGTTGGACGAACCAGTGTCAAACACCACAGTGAACAGCTGAGGGGGTGTTCCCAGACCAATTTCTCCATAATACTGGGCCTGGAACAACACAACACCTTCATTGCAAAATTTCACTTTTACCAAACCATTTGCGCAGATGTGAAAAAAGTAATATATTCTGTACAAATGATATCTTATAAAAACAAAAGAGTGAAAGATTAGCATCTCGGCTATACAGGAAAAAAAATAATAATTTTTAAGTTTCAAAATGATTAACTTATTTTTAGCATTAAACATGTGACATATGAACAGCAATGCTTCAACAGTGAACCAACCTTGCAACAAGTATATTGAATGTAAAATGCCATTAATTACAAAAATTACCTATGATTGCAAATCGATGTCTTTTTTCCCCTTTATGGATTAAAAATAAATACATTTGATCACACAGTTGGGTGAAAAACAAACATCGGACAGCCCTATGGTACAGCAATAGTGAACGTTGAGACACATACCGGTAAGCTTAGCACTACAAATATACATTTGACATTTGTTATCTTGGGCCTTGAGAGAGAGCATGCAAGCGAGAGGGGGTACTCAAGTCAAAGACCTTCAACAGCACACTAACCAGATTGATTAGAGAAATCCAGATTATTCAGCAATGGGGATCAACATTAGATGGAACAACAACACTTGCACAACAGTACAGACGATAAGGGTCAGACATGTGCCGTGTCAGCAGTCACATGGTTTGTGCCTCAAGGGTCCACCTTAGGCCCAATTATAATCCGTCCCCTGCTTCCCTTTCTTGAAATAGCTCCTGTCCAACAGGCCTTTTAGTATTGCACTTATATTTGTGTTTAAAAAAATAAAAAGAAGGACACAAAAGCTCCTAACTACAGCCTTGCACACATCACACACACCCTAGTTCCTAGTTGTCTCACAGAAAAAAAACAACATTTTTGTTTATGTATAATGTAAACCATTTAAAAACATTGGATACCAGAAAATTATAAAAGATCAGTTGCAAACAGTGATGAAAGTAAGCACAGGCACTTCCATGTGGATACGGAAATGGACAAGTTGTGCTTAATCTGCAATAATTGGAGATGCTGAGATGTTATAAAGTTTGGAACATCAAATGTTTTAGGTAATATACCTGTTCACATTTGAAAAGAAAAAAAGATTTAACTGAAAGATGAATAGTCTGTATTAATCAAGATCAAAATAATCCTTGACGCAATCCTATTCTCTTTAGAAGCCCAATCTCACCTCACTCCCTGCACTGTTTAACAGAGTTTTGAGTTCGTCCATTGGGCGCGCCACAGACTTTGGCACACAAAGAAGGGCCAGGGAACCCTTGGTTTAATATGACTGGGAAGTGCAATGCGCTACCCAATTGAAGGGCGGGTGGGCTGGAAAGGCCAACACACACACACACAATAGTTTCCTTGTGCATCCCTTTCAGCTGTCACGGTTCATTGGGCGACATGGTGGATGTTGGCAGGAGGCTACAGGCTTCTAGCTTTGGCAAGGTGGACTTGGGGCAGCCAGCTGCCCAGCGAGTAGGGGGTGCAGCGATTGGCAAATTGAGATTATAAAAATAGTCACCAATTAAATCTTTGTAAGCGAGTGCTGCAATACATTTGGAGTATTGAAAAAAAAGTTAATAAATCTGCAACTAAAAGTTGCATGCAGCCATATTTACTTTTAAAAAAGCAAGTTATTATTCATTCTTTATCGAGAGAGTTAGTGACAGGATTAAATCAAAAACTGGGAGGAAGAGTCGGGTGCCACTGCACGCCCCTTATATTTAGTCATTTAAACTCACTTGCAATCGTTTCAAAATACATTAATACAGCATATTAAGTGCGACTAAAAACAATCTGCTTCGCGGCTATGCCCTGGCGCAGCGAATAAAAGTTTATGTTACGAGTGGTGGTGACTAAAAAAGGAGTGAATCAATAGAGAATAGATTTGATTAATGATGAAAAATTTCCCACAGGTGAGCGACACAACCAAGAGCAGCATTGTGAATACACAGTTCTTAACTAATCAAGTTAATAATTAATACACTGCATGTTGCTCCCATTGCCAGTCTCCATTCCCAGCATCATGGAGCCACCCATTCTCTTTTATACTCAACACTGTTGAGCCCCACAGAAATATAAAAACTTAAGAAAGCTTGAATGAAAAAAAAAACCCAACATGCCATTAAGCTAGCATGGAGGAGTAGACACTTGCATGCCAGTACTAAAATGCAATTGCGATATGCAATACATAGAGATGGTGAGATAAGAATGGGCAACATTGAGTTTCAAGTTAATATTATTTCAAATTTCTCATTGATTTATCATCTAACACTGGTTAATCGATTATGAAAATAACCATTAGTTGCAGTCCTATCCTCCTGCTACAGTTAAGCTGGCCATGCACAGAAAAGGACAGCATGCAAAATAAAGCGCAGACAGGCGAGGTTACCAAAATAAGGCCAACAAATATTGTTGCGATAAGATTTTCCATCAATTAAATGTGATAAAACATTTTGCTATGATAACATTTGCGCATTTTCACAAGTAAAAGACAATTTAACAGAATAATGAAAAATGAGTTTACTTTTCTGGATTTAACATTTTCAAATGCTTTGCATCTTTTATGAAATTATTTGAAAAAAAAAAAAGAAACAAGTCATAATTTGCACTGATGAACTTAATTTTGTCAAAACAATGTCATGAAATTCAGTTAACAGAAGCAGTAGTAGTATTAAAAGAGTCAAATGATTAACCGAGGCATTTACAGCAGAGGATTTATGGTATTGAAGGTTGCAGCTATCTGCCCCATCAGTGATACCGCACAATATTAAACTGCCGACACCTGATATTATTTGCCGATATTTGTGTTAAAAATCTTTGTAATACGGTAGATAATGTATATAAATTTGAATTCATATTAAGCATACAATTTTTCAAGATGGCCGACGTTTTCCATTTTGTGTGATAACACTTTTGCCTAGCCTGGCGAGCCAGAACCATGAGCATCGTTCACACATCGAACATCGCTAAATGTTTGCATTGGGTCTGGGAAAAAAATAAATAAATTTAAGGAAAAAAATAAAAATCAGGCAATCCGCTGGTACAGATCCAATCGGTCATTCAGCCCGGAGGTGGGGGGGGGGGGGTTGTATGGGCTACGGAAGGCGAGTGGGCGGAGTTTTGGTTTTACCAGACGCAATGCAAACGTCTAGCCATGTGCAAGGCGTGGACGATGCGTTCGCCAGACTAACTTTTGCCAAGACTGTGGGGCGCACCCTGCACAACGGCCCTGTGATGTCACAAGTCGGGTTCCTTGAAAAACTGTCGACTCCTACAGATAGTATGGCTCTACCAATATTTCTGGAATTTGTTGATGCTTGATATTTAGCGGATATCCCTTTAGCATTCGGCAACGGCCGCATACTTCTAGTTCTGCAACTCTACACAGTTGGTGGGCATAAGTAATAAGTACACATTGATCTTAATGATAACTCCAAATTTTGTCATTTGATGGAAAGAAATTATCCCTCACTGAGAGGCCCATTATGTCAAGCTATTAATGTACAATGCTTTGTTTTTTTAAAAAATAATATAGTGTCAAAACATATATCGATATGAAGGTGAATTCCACATGATACTACCAGGTCAAATGCATTAAGTTACCATGGTGGTTTCTGGATCTGGGCAGAGAGGTAGCCTTGGGGTGACAGGCAAGGTAGCTTCATACTTTTAACCACTTTCACCCCCTACCAGCCATATATACATTTGAAAACTATGATTTTCTGATGCACTCTTGCATGTATGCATAACTCACATCAAGGTAGTTCTTTAGAGTCTCAGGGGTGGGACCAGCGTGAGTCGGAAAGCCAAGGTTGGACACAAGGTCGTTGTTGCCAGCGAGGAGCTCGTCAGTCGTCTTCCCAGTGTCAGTGATGCGTCGCCGAAGGGAGCGGAACTTGTGCAGTGGAATTCTGGGAGGGGGAAAAAAAAAAAAAGACAATAGTTCAGCAAACGCGTTAAAATAACAGATTATGCTCTGTGGGTAGCAGAAAGAGTTGACTATAAAAGGACCCATATCCTCATCTTATACAAAAATTGAATGCATTGGGTGGAAATAGAAAAGAAATGAAGTCTTTACACAATGCACGTTTTATATTTACGCAAATAACATATTTTAGTATCATTATTTGTCCATAATATCAAAAGCAAAAGACAGAGTTCAAAGGTCGAATTAAACATTGTTCTGGACATTGATTTTACATGCCCGAATCAGTTTGTAACATTAAAATCCTAACGAACATGGACATCACTTGTGTTGCTATTTGTATGTGATAGGCCAACAGTGTTGTTATGAAACGCCATTTAAAACAATCGATCGACTATCGTTTTTCCATTTCATGTTTAAAAAAAATACCCAACTGTTTCACGCCTTGGACACAACTACACCACGCACTGCGCTTTGCAAACCAACAGCACACAGCCATATGTTTACCCAGTCACAACAACAAGGCGTCGCTAACGGGAAAACCAAGTTGCGCACATGATTTCCGTAGCCTGTTTCTTACCGGACAAGAGCATCACCAGTGAAGACGAGAGCCGCGAACGCGATCAGAACCGGCAGCTTCATTTTCGGCGGCCGCGTTCGAAGTGTGGGGAGATTAAGCCGAACTGAAGCCCCCACAATGACCGAGCACTTCTTTACTTCGCACAAGCGGCCAGTCGCTGACTTTATAATCACATGACCCGCGTCACCATTCGTCACGTGACGTGTCTGGGCGCGTACACATTGGGTGCGCTCCTTTGTGTTCCTGAAATTCGTGTTGACTTTGTGGGTCTACGTCTTTCCGCGGGCTTGCATACTCGCAAGAAACGAGCAACGCGGGGGACTCAATTTCAGCGGATCATCTGAGACGTTGGCTTCGTTCCATTTAAACGTTCGACTTATTGGAACCTTCCCATCAACAGCAGACACCAACTAGCCTGGTGAGCCAGAACGAAAGAATTGTCCACGCATCACACGCTGCTTGCTAGACGGTACATAGTCGCGTGCGATGCGCGCACGATTCGATAGATCTGGCTCGCCAGGCTAGACAGCAACGACGACTCAAGGCCATGTGACCTGGCCGCATTAATTCAAATGTGCCGAATCGGAACATAAATGGAACGTCTACTATTAGTAGACCACTAGTACTGTATACTTGGGCGTAGCCAAGGGGTAGCTAGTGGTAGCTTGAGCAACCCCAATAATTTTGAAAGCTACCTCAAAGCAACCCCTAAGATCAGACTATTACTTATGTAATTTCTGTGTCAAATAAATTAATATTATAAATTAATATATTTCGACCATTTAATAAAACATTCCATGTGCTTTTCTTTTAAATATAAATTAAAATGAGGAATCTAAAGTTATCGCGCGTCAGGTCATGTGACCAGCGCCGGCTTGAGCCGAAGCAGCCTGCTGTCTCTGAGCACGGCTGCAGGTCCTCACCCGCTTGTGCCGCCGGCTCCCATGAGCTCCGACCCGGGTGTTAGCTGTGACACGGTGCGTCGCGCACCCCCCCCATTCTCCACGCACGTCCTAGCCCCGCGTAGAAACACTTGGCTGTCCGTTGCATAGCAAGCATTTTTATTATTTGAATGAATTGACAGGTTGCAGGCGAGGACAGAGAGAGATGGTGACGGTCAGCCATACAGGGATAGGTAGGAGTTAGCCCTAGAGACAGACGACACAAACGGAGTGGCGTTGTGGCATACTGTAACGAAAAGCTGTCCCCTCGTGGAGGAGCTGGGAATAGAGGAACTTACATCGGCTATTGCCAAGGTTCGTTCAGACTCTATTTAAGGGCCGCGCTGGTACATGCTGAGACACCAACGGTGTCAGACCAGCAAGCACCGCACTGGTGCATCTCATTACACTGCCCCCTGGCGACATGGGTCTCGTCCTGAGAGCCGCTCCAACTCCACAGCGCCTTTCGCCTGATCAAGCGGCCCCGCGGCCATCCCCACCGCGTGCGGTCCGTCAACCACTTCCTGATACCAATGTAACGAAAGGCTGTCCCCTCGTGGAGGAGCTGAGAATAGAGGAACTTACATCGGCAATATTGCCAAGGTTCGTTCGGACTCTATTTAAGGGTGGTACATGCTGAGACACCAACGGTGTCAGACCAGCATGCACCGCGCTGGTGCATCTCATTACAATACATTTCGACCCATCGTTTCTCCCTAGCGCCTTGGCGCTGAAGTTACATTTTGTTCAATTTGTTGTCTAATTTGCTCTCTCTAAGACTTATAATTAGTCAGATTGAATTGACATATCAATGTCCATGACCTTTTTAATCACTTTTGTAGTAAAATGTCCAGCAACCCCTTAAAAATATTAAGCAACCCCTAAGCAACTGCACTAAAAAATATTCTAGATACGCCACTGTGGTGGATGCGTGGAGCATAGGCCAAGTCAGGCCGTGAACCAACGTGGCTTGTTTTTTAGATGCTGCGTAGTTAATCCTTTGTTCCCTAATCTGCTGGTCAGTTTGAACCAAACAACTGAATAAAAAAAAACC
>OMKY01248849.1:0-28142 GCA_900302395.1 Bregmaceros cantori | reverse complement strand
CTAAACGATCACAAAAGATCCAAGCAAAAACCTTGGTCTCGCTTCGGATTTTACGACTCCGGCTAAGGGCTAACGCTAGGTTTCCACAACAGAGTTATTTTTTTCCCGTCCGTCACCCGCAGCGCCGTCCGGATATTTCCCGGACGAACTTGGTATTGCACGCGCCTTTTGTTGAAATGCCTTTTTCTTGTTTTTTCATCTTTCTCCTTTCTTGTTTTTTGACCAGGCCATTTGTGCCCTGGCACTCGGGGTGGTTTTGCTGGATCACACACAAATGTCTGGAAGACATTTATACCTTGAAACGGTTGGGTTTTTGTTTTCATCTTTTTATTTTAAATAAAATGTGTTACAAAACGGTGGGGACCCAAGCACACGTGCGCAATTATCTATTGCAGACGCAACTTCACATCTTGACGTTTGCACAGGTTTGAGCCTTGCGCAAAAAACATGCAATTCTACATCTCTACTGAAATAACATTCAACCACATGGACAGTTCGAAGCGGACGTTCGGCGCAGATCGTCTGTGTCTGTGTGTGTCTGTGTGTGTGCGTGCGAGGGAGTCGTGGAACACACACACACACACACAAAACGCACGCACAGGAGGATGCTCCAGTGAAAAAAACCCACATAAAACATGATTTAATTTGTTTTTTGAGTCCGCCGATTACTCAGCTGCTGTCAATCACTGAACTCACAGACCCGCCCTTCCCGCCGGACGGTGCCTGCGGGAAAATCAAAATAAATGATTTTCTGGCCCGTGCGGGAATGTCCCGCGCGAACTCCGTCCGGCGTTCACCAATGTGGGGCTTACCACAACGGTAACTTTTGTTTTTTGCACGGAATTCGGACTGCGCTGCGGGTGACGGACGGGAAACCTAGCGTTAGTGTGTATATATGTGTGTGTGTGTGTGTGTGTGTGTGTGGACTTACCGCTAGTCCAGGAAGTCCAGGAGGACCCTGGATTCCTTTCAATCCCTCTTTACCCTGAACAAAAGGCGAAACGGTCAGATGATACCATTTGTAAATTAATTAAAAATTGATTAAACATTAAGGAACAGGCAGGATGTTCTGAATTTTGAATTCAGAACATCAATTAAGTTTTTATCCTGTTCTTGATTCTTCTGCAGTGATTTGTCTGCAGAATGAGTGATATATAACAATGTTATGTTAGGGTGATTAACATTCTCTACGTTGTAGGAATAATTAGAATAGAATGCAAAATACTGCATTTTAAAATGTGTCTTTTGCAATGAGCAGCGTCTGTAATAAGGGACTACATGAATTGTTTAATGTTTATGTTAATCCGATTACAAAGAATATTAACTATAGTCTGTTACAATTCCACTTCCAGGGTCAGTCAAATCTTCAGAGTACCAATTTTCAATAAAAAAAGACCCTGAAGCATTGGAATACACCAAATCACCAACTTGTTGTAATCTAAACTAATCTGAAAACAATGCAATGAAATCCTTTACTTTTAAAAACAATTGGCCACTGCCAATTGACGCAGTATAGGGTATAGAAAAATTTAAATCGAAGGCCGCACAAACACTGGGGAGAACATTGTGTCTTGGGAGCCAATCAGAAGTGATTATGCTACAAAGCCACACTTTCCTGCAACGTCGAAACAGAAGCTTGCTAGATGCTACTGAACATGGTCCTGGTAGAAACCTTGAAGGAAGCAATAATCATTGGAAGACGATCATGTTTGTGAACAAGAAAGAAGAATTAATGACGGTATTCAATTCTCCCTGCTCCGCGAGCCTCTGCCCCTCAACTATCGAACAATTCATGAACCGCTCGAATGGGCGTCAAGTCGCACGAAAGGTCAACAAACTTAAACTAATATCTGTTCTAGTCCAAAATTATGCTAATATGTGATCATAATATGAAGGTATAACGATATGTAAATTACATTTACTCACATTACTGTAATTAATTACTTTTTATGAGTAATTGTAATTTTAGGAGTAGTTTTTTACTCAAGTACACTTTTACCTTAGTACTTTTAACTCATTACATTCGATTCCCCTCACCTTACTGATTACAAAACATATCGGGTGGAAAGTTAAACTCCTGTGCAGCCTGGCGAGCCAGAACCAACATATCGTCCACGCATCGCACATCACAATCCGTTCCCCAAGCGCTGAAAAATTATACTGAATTTGATGTATGACTATGTTAAATAATTGAAAGTAACCTTTACTCATTTTACTCATAACATTTTAAATGAAGTAATTTTGTACTTCTACTTGAGTACATTTTGAGATGAGTACATTTTACTCGGAGTACAATTTAAACAAAGTAAGATACTTTTACTCAATTACAATTTTTCATTACTCTTTCCCCCTCTGGTTATAACCACTGCTGAATAAATTGTGGTTATGATATGATTGGAGTCTCCAGCAGCTTCTCCCGCCTCCCACTACAGATGGTTTGGCCATCTGTGACGGTGGCCTCCGCATGAACACCCCAGTGTAAAGTGGCAGCCATGTTCATCACTCCATGTTCCCCGGTCCCGTTCTGACCTTTTCTCCGGGGGTCCCTGGGGGTCCTGGAGAACCTGGTTGTCCGTCATTCCCCTGGTGGAGAGTCACATAGAATTCAGTGTATGCGCTGTACAACATTCCTCATTCATCATTCAAATAGTATGTTTTTAAAAATTGGTCGTACACAGTAAATCCTGCAGTGTTAAATATCCAGTGTCAAAGAGTTATTCCAACAACGGAGGGAGTTGGATATTTACTAGTGTTGGTGTTACAAGGCGCTGTGTCATCTCTACAAAGCCCCGCCCAAAGCCCCACCCACCTCGTCCTCGCTCAAACTTTAAAGACCGCCATTTTCATTGCATCACGACTCATACGACACCCGACCCTCGGCTCGGACCTCAGGGGTTTGGGTCGCAGCGGTGCTGCCGACTCGCCGCGTCGCAGGCCCTCGCGCCCTTCATCCACACAGATGCAGACACCTGTTCCTTCACCGAAGTGCCGGTGGTGCTGTACAGTGTTAGCCAGTGTTAATTTTTAACTCAACTTCAAGTTCATTTTAAGAGGAGTTAAACACTATCAAAAGAGTTAATTTAACACCAAATCTGATAAGGCCCAAATACACTCACAGGCACAGTGTTAAATTTAACTCTTTAAGTGTTGATTTAACACTGCAACATTTACTGTGTCGTTTCTACCCCACATCATACACCATGAGGGATTGTAGAGTTTTAGAGATCTGCTTTTGATAGGTTACTTGTTATTGTAAGGCAGTGATTTGTCAATTTTGTGGTTCAGACAATGCATTGACAGCAACAGAAAATATTCATTATTTTACATTATTATTTTTGTACAGTACACACAGACACCTATACATTCAGACATTAAAGCACTTTGAGAATCAACAGATATAATGCCAGACTGCGGTCTCTCACACTGGTTATCTATCCACACTGTTAACTTATTTCCACAGACACAGCACGATTAGGTCTCTATTCCATCTTAGCTTAAATCCAGGCTTTGTCTCCACAAGTCGATTCCAACAACGGGGCTAGCACCAGAACGCAGCTATATCACCATGGCAACAAATGTGCTGGGGCTATCCTGCTCTCGAGCAGGCTAACGGGACAGTACGGCGACCAGGATCAGGCTTAACTGCTACAGACGAGACATTTTAAATCATTTTGTGGCTGTAAAGCATTTGAGCCGGGCACTCAGAAGAACATCGACCCAAGTTCGTGCACATTCTGCTACAAGCAGAGACTGTCAAACGTGCTCTGAATGCTCTGTTAGGAAAGTAACTTACGGCACTTCCTGGTAAACCAGCAGCTCCGGGCTGGCCGGGGGGTCCCGTATGTCCCTGTCAGAGAGAAGATGGACCGTGATGAGCCATTAGACACAACTTCTAACCAGAGATGTGACCAAGTCCCTCTTTCAAGTCTCAAGTCCTTCTTGGACAAGTCAAGTCAAGTCCCAAGTCGACTCCAAGTCAAGTCATCATTAACATGCTGTCATTTTAGCTCCAGAATCTGATTTTAATAAAGTCAAAAGCAAGCAATAGTTTGGCTTTTATAATAGCATCGTTTGATTTTTGCTACTTTATTAAAATCAGATTCTGGAGCTAAAACGACAGCATGTTAATGATGACTTGACTTGGAGTTGACTTGGGACTTGACTTGACTTGACTTGCCCAAGAAGGACTTAAGACTTCAGACTTGAAAGAGGGACTTGGTCACATCTCTACTGTAAGGCGACTAACAGCGACTTCGATCTTTGCTGGTGGTGGGGCGGGGTGGTAGCAGCCCCTTGCCGGGGTTCCGTCCGGGCCGGTTGCTTTCCTGCTCGGGGTTTAGTCGGCCGTGTGCCAGTTTCCGGCCTATTTTGGTCCGCTTCAAAATGTGTTCCGATCCACTTGAGGCGGATCCTTGGCGGTGCATACATGAGAACTTTATTTCATTGTAAAACTAGAAAGAATCTTATTCTTACTTGGGTTTTATTTGTAACGGAAAGTAATCAAACTCATTACATGCTTCAATCAGTAATGCAGTAACATAACAGATTACTTTTTAATGTCAATAACAAGTAACCTAACGGGATTACAGTCAAAAGTAACGACAAACCAACGCGCCCCAAAACATAACCTGCTTCCGCGGCGCAGCCCCGGTGCAGTTAAAAAAATCACAATGGCAATACATTGTTTGTCCACAGTCCTGCTTCAGGCACTGTGTATTGCGTGTGTGCACTTCCTGTGTATCTCTGTGAGCTTGTTGGAAAATGCGTCCAACAAATACATTCCAGAGTGCATTTTTTATTTTCATTCGACGCAATTTGTCGAGTATTTCTCACTAGCGTAGTGTTTGACACCGATGTCGCTCTTGACAAAAATAAATAAATAAAAAGGCCAAGATGATTTGGGAGTTTCCCATTTGCGGCTGGCACAACAGTGCCGCTGTCATCCCTACAGCAAGGTGATGGATGTGCGGAAATCTCAGCATGGCAAAGGTGTTTTTCTTTCCCTCAAAAAGAATGTCCTCACCAGCAGAGGTGGCAAGTAACGATGTACAAATACTCAAGTACTGTACTTAAGTAACATTTTCAAGTATCTGTACTTGTAGAAGTACTTTTTCTGTGAAACTTCTGTGAATTTCTATGACTTTTTACTAATGTTTAACAAAATATCTGTACTTTTTTATTTTACCAAAGAAGGCTCCTTACTTTTCTAACATGTATAATATGAGTCAGTCGGGGGCACTGATGCACCGAGTACAGTCCCAGTGATGAAGTTAATAAGTGCTTTTCATTTAGTCCTGATATATAAGTTAAAATAGGCTAGGTTGTTAGTAATTTATTCAAACTAAAACATTGACGAACAAACATTGAAAAAAATGCATTTCATATACAATTTTATGTTTAGTACTTTGTACTTTTTAGAGCCTGTACTTTTAACTTTCAAAAAAACCTTTTGAATCAATTTCTCAGCCTGTACTCTTTACTTTACCCAAGTAGATATTTGGATCAGTGCGTTGTAGTCTTACTCAAGTTGTTTTTTTTAATAATGTATTTTACTCTTACTCAAGTCAGAAATGTGGGTACTTTTGCCATCTCTGCTCACCAGCCATCGTCACTGAGTACTAAACAGAGGAACAGCAAGCCCTCGTCTGGCTGCACATGTTGGAAGGACAACAGTCACCAGAGCCTGTGTTTCTCCAGCACCCGCTGTTTTAATTAAAGGCACACTCAGTAGTTTCTGGCACTGGTCGACCCAAGAATCAAAAGATGGCATGAAAAGGCCGCACCCCATCTCCAAGCCATATTGAAAGCATTTTTTTATGTTATGTTAAAACAATAACCGTGCTGGCACTGTACCCAGTCTTAGGCAGAACTGTTTCACACAGTGTCTCAACTCAATTCAACAGATTTTTATATAGTGCCAAAATCGCAGCCGAAGCTGCCTCGAGGAACTTCACAAAATGATTTTGTTTTTAAGATTTTGAAGAAATATATCATCTATTTAACTAACTATCTTTCAACCTTGATTGCCCAGTTGTGGACAGTAATTGGGATTGGTTACAGAACTCCTTTAACGGGCGACTGGAAAGAAGAGAGAAGAAAATCTCGGCCAAGTTGGAAAAATACCTACAGTTTTTGATTAGTTGTTGTTACTGTTAAGTAGTTTTGATTGGTTAACAGAACTCCTTAACTGAGGAGATTGAGATTCTCAACCAATCTCAATCTTGGCTAGTTGAAAAAACAACTACCGGTTTTGATTAATTGTTGTTGATGTTAATTTGTTTTGTCGTGGATTTGCTTCCCCCAAGATTTGCCCCATGTTCATAAATGGGGGTGAACATAGAGGCAACTAATCACGTCCACATTTTTCCTATTAAATCTAGTATGTGAGTTGTTACACAACCGAAGTTTGTTGAACAACATCAAATGCAGCACATTTTAGTTGCTACTATGTACATCCCTATTTAGGTCTTTGGGCCTACGTTATTCTAACCCTAGAAGCACTTAGAGATTGCAAACCTGCTCCGTAGTGGTACAAAAAAAGTACTTTTAGTGCTAGCAGTATGTGTGGCAACAAATTATTAGTGCAAGTGCTCGTAGAGTAGCGTGATTGCAATTGACGCCACTGGCGAACATGCTCAGCACAAGCCAACTACATTTTCCAGCATCCACCGCAACCTGGACGTTTGGTCGCGTGACCGCGAGAAGCGGCCAGCAATCTATCGGTAGGTTGGTGATTAAGTATGATTATGTTACTTATAGGCTACAGAAATGTAATCACTTCTTCCATTGGTAATTTCCAACAACTCTACAAAATGACATCTAGATCCGTGCACAACTCTTTCAGTTAACCTGGCGACAAACCAACGCGTCCATAAACATAACCTGCTTCCGCGACGCAGCCCCACTGCAGGTAAAAATACTGCTGCGCTTCAGAATGAGTGCATGCACAATATGTTATATAGGTAGGCTGAACTGTCCTAATGCAAGCCACTGCCTAATGTGGGACACCTAACCTCCGGTGGCTCTGGCTCAACAAATGACTGTCAGTGGAAATATGGTAAAAGCAAACTATGTTAATGTGTCTAACATTATGTTAAACTGTTCAACACTACATTTCACTGTCCCACCTTAGGCAACTGACTGTCCCACATTAGGAAGTTGCAAAAAAATGACCCAATTAGCATTCCAGCTTAGATATCGACTCGGCTAAGATCAGAACATATTTCAGTATGAATGTTTGTAGGCATTGAATGTGAAATTAAATGTATTATTATTCCTATTATTTCTCATTAGGCGGATGTCCCTCCAACTCACTGGAGGATGTGACCATCCCCGCGTGCACGGAGCTGTCAGAGCGGCGGGGGGCTGGAATGCGGGCGGCGTTGCATCAGCAGTGCGGACCACACAGCACGCACCCGGGCTAGCGGGGCTTTGATCTGACACCTCGGGCCGACGACAGCCTGCGAGGCAGCTGGACGTCCTGCCTTAATCCTCCCCCCACCGCTTGTTATTACAAGTCAACACGCCGCGTTAGCCACCAATCAGGCACAACTGAGCGTGTCTGAGCGGCCAGGGGCGTTTTCCCGATGCTCCATCCTGACTCGCTGGTCTTTGCCCGCCGCTCTGCCAACACGCTGCCAAACAACGTGCGGGTCGGGAACTTGTTGCCCAGTGGGTTGTGTGTCGTTTTAATTTTGAGTCAATTGATGTTGAGAACCGGGGATTCACTGCCAGTGGTTTTAATTGAATGATTTCCATGTTTGGGAACAGGCCCTGCCAGAAAGACAAGTTACTGGCGACACACTTCAACAGAGTCTTCATTTGGTTTGAAACCATGAACATCAAACTCGCTACGAGGGACACATGTTGTTTAAAATTCCCAATTAAAACTGTTTCAAGTCTAATCCAGATAATATACTTCACTTTGCTTTCACCCATAGCAAGATCCTGTTTTTATTGGTTTTGCTGGGTCTGTCTCTGGGCAGTATGTGTGTCTGTGTGAATCTATTTTTAAATATATTTATGTATTCATTCACCCTATGTATTGTTAAATTCCGCTCTTTGATCTAGCTAACTATTATTAAATCTGTCTTTTGATCTATCCATCTATCTATCTATCTATCTATCTATCTATCTATCTATCATTAAGTCTGCCTTTTTCATCTATCTATCTATTGTTACATTTATCTCTACTCCAAGAGGGCTGAAAAATCTCATTAGGTCCATCAAACAACACAGCAAAGAGAAAGACCTATATCTGAATATGAAAAAAATGAAAATTATGGACACGAAGGTGGTAATAATGGTTGGCGAATTAGAAATAGAAAGGGCCAGTGATTTTGAGTATCTTGGAGCCAAAAGTGAGAAAGATGGAGAAGCTCTGGAAAGCACAGTGTAAAGACACAAAAATGAGAAAAAATTGGGGTCCGCATTGGCCGAGTGGTTATGGACACCGCACCTAACGCAACTCCATTCATGTTAGTGGCGCTGTGTCTACCGCAGCGTCCGCAGTGTCTCGAGTTTGACTACGCTCGTCGACTTGTCTGCAATGTCTACCCCCGATCTCTTCAACCCAGTTTCCGACTAATCCTATCCAATGAAGATGGAAAAACGGCGCTGACGCCGGAAAAAATAACGAAATTAAAACTGCAATATTTTGGGAATATCAAACGCCATGAGTCACTTGAAAAACACATTCTGGAAACAAAGATGGAGGGAAAAAGAGGAAGAGGAAGACCAACAAGAAGATGGGAGCAAGACATACAGAACTGGTAGGGGAGGACAACAACAGAAGCTGGCAGAATAGCAGAAGACAGAGTGCTGATTCGCAGGAAAGTTCAAGAGGCAACGTCCTACAGTGGGACAATCTGATAGAGAGAGAGAGAGAGAGGTCTAGCTATGTAACTGTGATGTCACAATTGTCATGTGTGGATGTGACCAGCAGCTTGCCTTGATCTCGATGCCTCCCTTGGTGGGGGTGTAGACCACACGGTAGCCCTGGACGTTGCCATCTGCCGGGGCCCACTCGGCAGTCAGCGTGGTGATGGTGGGGTTCTTCACATGGAGATCTTTCAGTCCGCCCAAGGGCACTGCAGTCGACGCAAAGCACAGCCTTCAACAATATATTCATACATCTCGACAACATTGGAAAGATGAGTTTCCAGTATGAAAAAAACAAGTAAATAGCCTCTGTTACTGGTTTTTAGAGCTTAATTCCCGCTCTGAGTTGACATAATCTATGGCTGTGTCCGAAATCGTTCCCTATCCCCTACTCCCTACCCCCCATATAGTGCACTCACTTATAGTCCACTCAACAGCAACGGCCGAGATTTCGGAGAATACAAATGACAAATGTACACACATCTGTTATCAATAGGTCAAAATTGTCCATATGCTCTGGCCTCCTCTCATGGCCTGTTTTGTCTGTATTGCTGTTTTTGAATCAAACAGTAAATGTAATTTTACAATCATTTTGTCCTTCAAGCATGAACTCTTGCATTGGTAATGCGGTCTAATGTTTTAATGCGTAAAGTGCACTTTGGTGGATTACCTGACTAAAGCCCAATTCGCACTGGACTTTTATCACTTATGGACCCCTGGTCATTCGGAATGATTGCGGAGGACACCTGAGTTTCATTTGACGCGCGAATGCGCAATGCCAGTGATTTGCGAAGGGATAATTCCACTGCGAGTAACCTACTGTGTTTCGGCAAAACACCACAATGGTTTGAATTCTGAATTCGTTTAACTTTGTTAATACACGTACACACATGTGTGTGTGTGTGTGTGTGTGTGTGTGTGTGTGAAGTCTATGTATGTGTGTACACGTGTGGGCTAGCAGAAATATGGCACATGCGCCATAATTTCTTTTAAATTGAGCAATAGACTACTGATCCCATCACGACAAGCGACAAAATAACACAGATGTCAGGGGGAATTACCAGAGGTCCCCACGTAATTCGTGAATTGGGCTTTAGATTGTTTTATGGATTCAGAGCATGCCCCCTACAATACACTTGGGCACTTCGGCATCAGTCACAGAGTTGGAAAATGATGGTAAAAATCAGCTGGCTAACCACACATCTGTGATGTAGCAACACTGTCGCTTCCCATCTCTTCCTGTCACATTTCCCAGCGACTACTGCGACCTGGAAGTCTGGTCATGTGACCGCGGTAAGCGGCCAGCAATCTTTTGCTAAGTTGCTGATTAAGTATAATTATTGTTACTTATAGGCTGCAAAGATGCACCAAAATGTAATCACTTTTTCCGTTGGTCATTTCCAACAACTCTACATAATTTCATCCAGATCTGTGCACAACTTTTCAGTTATCCTGGTGACAAACCAACGCAACCAAAAACATAAATTACTTCCACGGTGCAACCCCGGCGCAGGTAGCAACTAGCAGAGCTATCAGCAAGATTAGCAGCCAAGGACTTGGTCCAAAGCTTGTTCCCAATTCTTTATGAATGAAGATACAAGAAACACTCACAGGTCTTTCCGTTCTCCGTCTGGCGTTTTCCGTCGCGGGCAGGGTAGACAGGCTGCACAGAAACAGCGTACTCTGTCTCTGGTTTCAGATTCCTTAAAACGGTGGAGGTGGTGCCAGCCGGAAATACTTCCTGTAGGACATGTACAGCTTTAGTCCCAGGTTTTTTGTCTACCTCATCTTGATTTGAAACATTTTTAAAGAAAAGAACATGAAAATTCACCCTCGGAAGTAATACAATTGATCTTTGAAGAAAACCTCTGACCTCAGATACACCCAACGAGTGTAGCTATGTGGCAGCCAGTGGATATGTAACATACGCATAGGCCATAGTAGGTCAGATGGACAAGGCGGTTTGGGATTAACTTCTATATATATCATCAGCCTACTCTTCTGTGCCGCCTTATGGCTTATTAGAAGGTCAGTCCAGCCAGGCAGGGAGGCATTGCTACCGTTTTTTTAAGTCTTTTCTATGACTGGACCACGATTCAAACTCTGGTGTCCAAGAGTCAGACGCTGGACTGCTCTTCCTCATAATTTTGGGGTTGGCTGGAGCTCAGTTGGCACAGCGACTGTTGCAAAGACCGGAGGGTTGAAGACCCAGATGTTGGTGGTTCGAATCCCGGCTCCGACAGTCTCCTTGCCAGAGCCTCTTTGGGCAACACACTGAACCACAAATTGCTCCCAATGGGTCGAGCCAGAACCAACTGGTGAGCCAGAACCAACGCATCGTCCAACGCATCGTCCATGCATCACACACGATTAGAGCGATCATTGGGTATGGTAAAACCAGGGTTGAAAAACTATTAAAAATAGTGTCAATCAATTTGCGTTGCGACACAGCGCAGTAGGAGGGACAAGCGGCATGGAGACGTGACAACCAAACTCCGCCCCCGTCTCACGCCGCCAATACCAAACTCCGCCCACATCTCTATTCAAATAATTAAATTGGTCAGCCCGTACATGGGTGAGCTGATATGCCTGATTTGTCCAGACCCTTGTACCATCTAGTGGCGAGCGATGCATGGACGATTCGTTGGCTCTCGCTCCCCAGCTTCATGGGTCGTGGGTCAGCTCCTGTCCTGGCAGCCACCGCCATTGAAGTATTCACGAGAATATTAGCCTCGAGCAGCGTGTCTCTACGGCCACTCACCATTTCCTCCGGCCCGCCCTCCAAGGGGGCATAGAACACTTTGTACTGACGAACCGCTCCGTCCGCCGGGTCCCATCTCACGTTCAGAGACGTCATCGTGGGGTCTGTAACCATCAGATTCTTCACGCCACCCAGAGGTCCTGCACAAAGAAGACAATCATTAAAGATCAAGAATATTCCACAGTTACTATGGATGTCACAATTAAAATGATTATGATTTACGATGAATTACGATTATTTGGCTTACATAATGTACCAATGCTCTCAACAACGTAAACTCGAAACAGTAGTAATTCATGGAATAAATGAAAGGGGTGAGTTGAGTTTTGAGGAAGTTCAGTTATTTTCACCACAATCAAAAAGCTAACAATATTACGTAGTTACTACAGGATCGCACAATTATTTCCCAACAAATTGGTCACAATTTACAATTAATTACTATGATTTGCCTAAAAGATTGTATCAACGTTTCCAACAAAGGAAATATTATTTAAGAATAGTTTACATCTAGGGGTTACTTTTAGATTACTTTGTATTTCCAACCAAATATTTCTGTGGACTGGAGCTGTTCAACTGATATTATAGTCAGAATTCATCCTAAATGAAAAATATATAATATATAATATTATAATAATAAAAAAACAATTATTTGCTGTATGTTTTCATAACATAATTTAAAAAAAAAGTGAAACTGATCTAATAGGGTAGTAGATTTGGATTTTTTTTTTTCTCCCCGAATAGTTTCCACTGGGCTTTGCGTGTGGAGTCTGAAAGATAAATCTGAAAAGCAGGAGGGACTTCAACATGGTTCACTCGCTGTCTGTAATCTAAAGGATGCGCTAAATGACATTGGCATGCACCAGAACACACCCCTCCACACAGACTCGCATGCACACGCCCCTCCAAAGGGGCACACCGCTCCAACACAGAGTGTCAGCCTGCTAGTGATTACATGTCCTCCACAGGACCAGCCTCACAGGCAGGACGCTGTCGTCCATTAGATTGATGGGGCAGAAAAAAAGCATTATTTACTCCACGATATTCCAAGCTTTGGATGTGGAAATGTAATGTAATCCATTCTATACTGATAGACACCAGACGGCCGGGTGGTGTCATAATGCCTTCTCAATTGGAACCGTGTGCATCATATTTCTGTGATGTCAGTGCCGTGACTCTGCCGCTCTGTCTCAACACAACACAGGTGTCCCCCAGATATCAGTCACAGTATCCAGACTCCCTCATAGTATGGGGACATTCTTGAGGAACAACCAAATGAAACAGAAAGATTATTTCAATTCTTGAAAATAAAAATATTTTGGATCAGTTGTGGTGAGGTGTTATCGGGAATTATCCTGTATGATAAGATGTAATAAGAAGTGATCAGGTCGCATCTGGTGATATAAATTGTCATGTGAAGTGAAACAAATGCTTGTGTGTAGCCTGGAATCGTTCACACATCGCACATCGCTAGACGTTTGCATTGGGTCTGGTAAAACCAGGCAAGGTGTCGATACGGATTCAATTGGCCAATCAGCACAGATGCGTGGGGAGTTTGTACGGGCTACGCAAGACGTGGGGGAAGTTTGTAAGGGGAGGGAGACGTGGGCGGAGTTTGGTTGTCATGCCTCCATACTGCTTGCCCCACCTACTGCGCTGTGACTGGATAACACGATTTGATTGACACATTTTCCAATACTGGTTTTACAAGACCCAATGCAAAGTCTAGCGATGTGCGGTGCGTGGACGATGCGTTCGCATTGGCTCGCC
This sequence comes from Bregmaceros cantori, assembly GCA_900302395.1. Lineage (NCBI taxonomy): Eukaryota > Metazoa > Chordata > Actinopteri > Gadiformes > Bregmacerotidae > Bregmaceros > Bregmaceros cantori. The sequence continues at coordinate 14,734 of OMKY01248849.1, read as the reverse complement.
AAGCTAGATTAAACTTGGGTAATTTACTCAAACCAATGTTCCGCCCATCATTACAGTGTTAGCTAAACACAGTGTTTGGTTGCCGGTGGTCAAATCTACACCTAACTTCTCGACACCTGTCCAAGCTGGCAATGGATATACACATCCCTGCTGACTCCAAGTGCCGCTGCCCCAAACGATTCCAAGGTAACTGTGCCGAAAGTGGTCTTACGTGTTTTCCCGTTCTCTGCCATTCTCTTTCCGTCTCCAAAGGCATAGACAGGCACAAGGTTGACGGTGTACAGGGTGTCTGGCTGGAGACCTCGCAGCACCGTGTTTGTTGACGTAGCTGAGACCTGCTCCTGTGGACAAGGACAGTGTGTTAGAATACGGAGGGCTTTCGGAAGACCCAGGGTCCTTGAAGACAAACATTGCTACAGAAAGACTGTGGTATTCCATGAGCTATCAACCATTGACCTAAACTTATAATGACATAATGATAAGCATAAAGGTGGTGTAAATGATACGATACGATATGATGGTCTAAAAGTAAAGCTGGCATGTGGTACTGACAGCCCTCTTCTGTCCAGCAAGCACAGATTAGAGCCAAGGAAGTCTGGGGGAGCAGTCTGCCTCAGGATCTGTAACACCAGTTCAAGGAACATGTTGCATGTTTGCAACATGCTCGTTGCAAGGTAGAGGTACTCCAGATAGAGGCAAATGTTCTAAGATTTTTATTTTTTCCCATAATGGCTGCAGAACACGAGACAAGAATCTGTGCCCCAAAATATGGTGATAGCAAAATGTGACCAATTTGAATGTTCGAGGTCTAAACCTAATCTGAGCATTGCAAGAAGTTATTGTGGCTTATATTCTTGCATAGTGGAAACATAATCCTGTCATGTGAGTGAAACACATAATTTATTTACTAGTACGTGGTTTGACAGAATGAACGCCATTCATAAATCCAGTGTTTCCTCTAGCCAAGTCATGTCTATAATTGTATTGACAAATCCATTGCCTGCGTGTGTGTGTGTATGTGTGCGTGTATGTGTATGGGTATGTGTGTATGGTTGCTTTTTAATGCGTTGGGAGGGTCAATTGTTCCTTTTGTGGCTGTGAAGCACTTGTTGCTGTGAAGCACTGAATTGCTCTGCATGAAAGGTGCAATATAAATAAAGTTTGATTTGATTTGATGATTTGATTTGATAATGAATCACATAGATACAAGTTGTATTCATATGGCACTCAATGCAATGGTCATTTGTGCTATACACATGTTTTCTTACCATACTCTCTGGACCTCCAGCAGCCGGCGCATAAAGGACCTTGTACTCCTTGACTTTGCCTTCCGCTGGCTCCCAGCGCACGTTCAGTGTGGTCATGGTGGGGTGCAACACCTGAAGGTTCCTCACGCCCCCCAATGGCTCTGAAAAAAGGAAAGCTCTCAAAAAATATATCCCAAACTGGAACTGTCCCTTCAATGAAAAAAATACTGTTTTTTTATGACCGCATCACTTGGAACATGGGAATGTAGTACCAAATAAAAATCAGTTAAAGATGGCACAATACCAATTTCTAAAATAAAATACCAACATTCTAATCTTGCTTCCATGTGCTGGCAGTGATCCATGTCATTAAGGATCTGGCAGCATGGTGCAAGTATGGTTGAAATTGCTGTGGTCCCCACCAATTATACAGCGATACCGTGGTGTCTACAGTTTCGGAAGACACTCATGAATGAATAAGAGAAAATCATCCTTTTTGGGAGATTTTTGTACGATTAGTCTTTCTGTGATATTGGCCATCCTCTTAACTGCTGTGTTGCTGGAATCCTAGAAATAAAATGCATGTGGAACATTGTCTTGGTCTCACTTGTCTTCCCGTCTTCAGAAATTCTTTTTCCATCTCCTGCAGCATAGACAGGCACCAGAGACACGGTGTACACCGTGTCTGGCTGCAGATCCTTCAGCACAGTTGATGTTGATCCGGCACGGACCTTGTCCTGATCATGGAACCAAACAAAGAGATCTGCTTGTATAGTTCCGGTCAAGAAGCTCAGAATGTTGGAACACTTGAGATGATCTGCTGACATTCTCCACTTGAGGAGAATGTAGCATGATGGATGACAATGATGCTCAGATGATCCACAAGAAAAATGGTTGGTTTGATGGATGTGTCGCCATCAGATTTAACGACATATGTTCCTACCATGAGCTCTGGGCCTCCTCCAGCAGCTGGGGTGTACAGGACCTTGTATTCTTGAGGCTTGCCCTCTGCAGGCTCCCAGCGTACATTCAGTGTTGTCATGGTAGGGTTCAGAATGTGGAGGGCCTTCGGAACACCCAGAGGCCCTAAGGACATAACATTTTACAGCAGAACAGGTGGTCTTCTGTAAGCTCTCATCCATTGACTTGAATCCATACTGCGATGATGGGGATGGAAATGATGGGATGGGTATGATGGACAAGACATGAAGCTGGCAATAGCTTGCGACACTGACATCACACGTTGGAGATCTTGTGGCCAGCTGTCATGGAAGAGTACCGAGGCAGTCCTGGATGCAGTTCTCTCCTAACTTAGGAATGCCTCGGGACTTCTCATTCCAGCTTCAGGACTATGTTGCAAGGAAGCGGGATGCAACATGCTGGCACTGCAACAATACTCCAGGTAGATGGCATGAGCAATGTAGAAGGATGAATGGATGTTTTATGGATGGATGAATGATGGATGAATGAAGGATGGATGGATGATGGAGAGATGCGAGGCAGGAGAATGCTGGACAAGCCTATAGCATCATGGCCTGATGGTGCATATGATCATGTACCTGATCATGCTGGAACAGCAGAATCCAGAAATAATCAGGACGTGATGAGCTCTGCTTGGAATGAGTAGAGGAGGCTTTATCCTCTGCTACCCATAAAAAACACACAACTTGTATGTTTTTGTGCTGTGGCAGACAAAAAGCACCTGCAGGAAGCCTGTGAATACTTACCATTTCCATGCAAAAAGCTGCTCACACACAAACTCGTTAAGCATTTCTTTTTTAGACCAGAGCTAATGGTCAGAGTCTTGACGGGATACTGAAATGTGGAAAGAGAGACAGTGGAGCCGGAGATCTCATCAGCAGGAGTTCTCTCATCGTGGAACGATGACAGAACTGATCAAGTAGTTGATCAGATAGGTGCATCCAGAGGGAATTCAAGAGTTCAGTCATTTACATGGATAAAGGGGGTTCAAACAACCACCTTAGCCATGAAAAAACATACAAGCCAACTTGTATGTTTTTGTGGTGTGGAGAGATTCATGAAAACCTGAAGAAACTAGAAAGATGAAAGTAAAGACAGTAAAGTCTCCACACCAAGGATTGATCAGTTCATCTTACTTGTTGTCCCGTCCTCAGACATTCTGATGCCTTGGCCTTCATCGTAGACAGGCACCAGAGAAACTGTGTATGTGGTGTCAGGTGTCAGGCCTTTCAATACGGTGCTGGTGGCTGATCCAGGAACTTGTTCCTGGGCAGTAAACAGTGTCAGCATCAGTCAACGTCTGGCTTTCACTGGCTTTGGAGAAGATTCATTCTACTTTGAGATGGTTCAGGGGCTGATGGGCCCTACCATGCCATCTGGTCCTCCAGACGTGGGGGCGTACAGAACTTTGTAATTCTTCACGTTGCCCTCAGCTGGCTCCCAAAGCACATTCAGTGTGGTCATGGTGGGGTTCACCACCTGGAGGTTTCGTACGGCGCCCAAAGGTTCTGAGGAAATATGAGTCTGTTAATACAGACAACTATCTCAGCTGGTTCATTATAAGCTTATCAGGCTCTAGCTTACTTGTCCTGCCCTCTTCAGACAAGACATTTCCATCTCCTTCAGCATAGACTGGAACAAGGCTGACTGTGTACTCTGTGTCAGGATGCAGGCCCCGCAGCACGGTATTACTGGACGTCCCTGGCACTTCCTCCTGGATGGTACAAAGTGGGCATCCATTGGATCTGATCGTTTTGACAATTCATTATGCCTTATTTTTCTTTTATGATCATTGTGTAGTTCTGTAGCTTCTCTTGCTCGCCCTACCATGGATTCAGGTCCTCCAGCGGTGGGGACATACAGGACTTTGTAATTCTGGACATTCCCCTCGGCCGGTTCCCAGCGTACATTCAGGGTGGTCATGGTGGGGTCGAATACCTGAAGATTCCGCACTGTGCCCATAGGTGCTAAGGAAATACATGTGTATTAAAAGATTACATCAAGACATTGTGACAAGAATCATTCCACAAAGTCAAAGTTGCATGCCGTGGCATCTGACAAACTCGTCAAAAAGGCTTACTAGTCTTCCCATCCTTGGACATTCTGTGGCCTTCTCCTTCATTGTACACCGGTACCAGGGTGACAGTGTACATGGTATCTGGTTGCAGCCCCTTCAGCACAGTAGTACTGGATTTTGCAGGGACACGGTCCTGGATGGTACAAAGTGGGGCAGGGTGAATTCTGTCCTGACATCCATATTGTTCAGGCAGATATTTGGTTCAAATTATATCTGGTCCTCTGCATAACTCGATGTGTCACTGTGGTTATTCTTGGGCTTGCAGATTCTGCTGGAGGTCCCTACCATGGACTCAGGCCCTCCTGCAGTTGGCTGGTACAAGACATGGTATTCCTTCACTCTGCCAGGGGCTGGTTGCCAGCTCACATCCAGGGTGGTCATGGAAGGGTTGTACACCTCAAGGTTTTGCACACCGCCTAAAGGTTCTGAAGAAATACCAGTCTGTCAAATGACGCGTCTTATAAAATGGCTGACACTGCCATAGTGATGGACTGTGTTAGAACATGGCGTACACGTACACAGTAAATGCAATCAAATCTCATGCTATTCCTAATGGTGTAAGCTGACAAGTGCTGAAGAGCATGCAGTGTTGGATCACCCACATGATCCCAAAACATATGCTGTCCACAGCTCCAGACGGAAGTCTTCAAATGGTCATGCTTGCACGAGCATAGTGTGACTGCTTCTTGTTCAGATTGTGATATGTGATTTTCAAACTTCTCTGCTGAACCAGTTCTGGTGATTTCACGACCACATCCGATATTGACTAGTGACATGGACCATAAACTTGGAGGATGGGCTATTCCTGCAGTATGGCTGACAGTCTCCATTCCCTGTGCTCAATAATAAGTACAAATAATAATTCCACCAGGGGCTACTAGTCTTGACTTGTGCCAGAGTTTTACAGTCCCAGTGCTAGAAAAAGCATCATCAATGACAACTCACAACCAACTCCTCATGCCGATCATCGCATGCTCAACTTTAAAAGGTGGAAAGCTCACGGTAGAGAGTTGTAATTTCAACACTTGAAACAGTTTGAACAGTTTATATTCCAAAGACGGCAACTAGACACAGTTGTAGCATTCAGGAATACACTAAGGAAGGTAAACATTTGATTTGAATAGTCTTTTGAAGTCTAACAGCAGAATTCATAAGCACGTTAAGGCAACCAACATGGACAAAGGAAATCCAAGATAGTTTGATGAGCAGCACCAAGATAGTTTGACAAATCAGCGTGTGCTACCAAAGATCATATCATTAGCTAGATGACATCTTCTCTGCTGGCCACACCCAGCCAAAAGCATTCAGAGGGGCCTCCAGATAATTCCAGAATAATGCCAGTGGACAGGATATCTGAAAGATATGAAGCCAGCTGAGGTGTAGCAAAGAGAATACGTTTGGAAGCTGGGATGTGTCCAGACAGTTTGGCTGGAACTATGAGGGAAAGATCAACCTGGCTCATTGGAATGTGGATGAGAAATAATAAAGAAACAAAGATCTGGATTTATATAGCACTTTTCAACCATGCATTATCACTCAAATCGCTTTACAGTGACCTCTCAATGACACAGTCACACAGCAATGGTGGCAGCTGCCATGCAAGGCACTCACCACACCACACCCGTAGCAATTTCGGGTTCTTGCCCAAGGACACTCTGGCATGGAGACTGTCCGAGCCAGAAATTGAACCATCAAAGGTCTTACTGACACTTATTTACGCTAAGGCCTGTCAATCTGCCAGAGGGAGATGGCTCTCAGTATTCTTCAATACCTCTGGTTACAAAAATACCTCGTTATCAATAAGAGGTGAGGAAGGAGGGGCGTATGGGAAATAGTGCCATATGAGGCCCCCATAAGAGACAAACACGAAGGATTCCAGCTCAGAATTGAGCGGTTTGGTAACACGAAGTGACCCAGATGACTTGATAGAGATGCATTTCTTGGTGAAGAACCTGGGGAGGAATCAAAACATCTTTAAAAATGGATGGATGCATGGTGTTAATGATGAGGATGAGCATGAGGAGCAAGCAGTCTAAAGATTGAGGACAGTATTCTATTTCCAAGGTACATAGTGCATGCTTGCAGTCTTGCTTACTCAGTAGGGTCAGAAGAGCTTTTGAACAGCTTTCCCGAGTACACCAAGTGTGTATGCGAGGCGATCAGGTGAATCAACATTGTATTCATATCATGCAATAGATACTATGTCATGCGTGTATATTGTTTGCCATTTCTCCTGTTAAAAACAACAAGTTACTTTGGCTTAATCAAGATTTAGTAGATTTACCAATCAGTAAAGCAACACCATCCAGAAATACAGATCAACACATACTTTATGTGTTGTTGGAAGCTGCACCTGTCTGTAGCTTTACAAGAAATGTGCTCTGAATAGTCCATTCCATGACGCTTGTTTAACTGACACTTATGTAAGTTCAACAGACACAGGAAGACATTCATTTCATAATGAAAAATCATATAAGCAATTTTTTCATCAACTTCAAAAATCATCCTGTTTGTTTTATGAACTGTTTATTTTAAATATTATTCGTGCAGGATATTTTGTTGACCTTTAAAAAAAACCCATAAAAACATGTGACACTGGAAGTGTTTTGACCCATGTGCTTTTCACCAAGGTGCTGAGTGTCAAGCAGGGAGTACATTGGCTACTGTTTTTCTACTACTCTGCCAAGACCCAACCTGTTCTCAAATATTTTGAACCAAACAGCTCTTGAGATGGGAACTGCATACGGATACATTTAGACAAATATTATTTGCATCCAATGTCTAATGACTTCAATATGTTTTAAATTCCGTTGCCTATCTGCCAAGGTAAGGTGGCTGCAGGGAACCTTAGTCTGCACTTCCAGGTCAACTCAGGTGACGGCACAACACACTAAATGGAATGAGATAATTGTACAGACCAGAACAGTGCCAAATAAAACCTAATACTGGAAAATGCAATAATAAAAAGCTTAACACTCATTCACAAAGAACCTACAAAAATGTGTGGGAGGCTTGGAGAGTATAACAATAATATTTAATATTTTGAAGTCTCAAAATATTGACAATATCCAATATCAGGTGTATCAGCGACAGTCTGATTTGAAAGATTATGTACGACAACAGCATTAGTTTTAATGGCATGTGCCAAGGAGGCATCTGAGGCTAATTATATTATTCACTAGCGTACCTCTACTGTGTTTATATTTTATACCTAAACAAAATAGTTATGCGTATTTCATTGTCTTCAGATGTCCAGCAGACAAAAGGTTTTTATAGAAGCCTGGAAAATCACTTATATAGCAAACCACCAAGCTTAAAATCACAGTCAACATGCCTGAAAGGCAGTTATCCAATCATGTGTGGGAAACGTATACTCAAATCAAGCAAACATGTTTAATTGAAAATTAATTGAATAATAATTAATAGTTTCATAAAAATGTTCTTCATCATCTGATTGCATGATATTTGCTAGTTCAATTTTTCTATTATTATTATAATTACAATAATAATGTTCGTACATTGCTTACATATTCAACATGATGAAATAAAGCTGAAAGCAGTGACCATCAGCTCAAGAGGAGATGATGTGCTCTCTATGATAAATACCGAATTCTATTTGGTAGACCAAGAAAAACATTGCCTTCATTTTCTTTCCCTTGCTTCAGGGGCAGGGCTCTGCTCACCAAGACTTCACATTTAGGAACAACACAACCACATTGGCCACCAGATATAGTCTTCTAATATTGATCATGCACCGTGTGTATGTGTAACTGTTGAGCGCTAGTATACTGATGTTCTATTATCACTATCATTCTGTTGTACGGAGTGTGAGTCCTTGATACGACCTCAACTCGGGAAAACTTACTGGTCCGGCCCTCTCCAGACACCTCGCGGCTGTCTCCATTGGCGTACACCGCAGCCACGGTGATGGCGTACGGAGTGTCGGGATTCAACTTCTGTAGCAGAGCTGACGTCTTTCTTGGGTTCACCTGCGTCTATTGGAGCAGGACAGGGCACACGGTTGGTGTGAACACAATATTGTCTCGGCCTGTCCTTCTTCAGAATTGGCTTGGTCAACATTGGTGAAAATTGGTTCATATTAAGATTTCCCCTGCTGCATCCGGCAAAAGCGACGAGCTTCCCAACCCAGAAAAGGATCAAGAAAATAAGGCTTCACCGAAGTCCAGATATGCAAAGGCCCTGTTTTTCGACCTCCCGCGGGGGTATGTTGTTACCACAGACTGTATCATTAGTCCTGTTTACATGGACACTTTTTTGGATCTGAATGAATTTAGGTGGATCAAATGTAACCAGCTTCCCCTGTATACATGGACACTTACCAATCGGATTTACATGTGTACATGGTCAGAGCATATATATATATATCTATATGTATAATATATTCAGATTCATAATGACCCCCCCCCCACCCCCCTCGGGTCCGCTGGGAAACATCTCTCATGTTTAATTCTAAAACTTCACTACACAGGCCTAGAAATTTGATATGAAGTTTTTGGATGTTATGTTAGTTTGAAAAAAAGGAGCCAAAATGTGTAAAACGTATGTGTAAGACTTTATTTAATATGTTTTATCGAGGGTTATTTGAAGCGTGGCTGCTCTAGGGCCAGTCTTCTCAGAGTTAACAAAGGTGTCCTGATGTTTGAAGGTCTACCAAATATTCTCCACGGAAGGTCTGAACACAGCCGCTTGTAATGTAAAGAAGATCATCTCCATTTTTTAGGTTGACTAAAAAATGGAGATTTTCACATCTTTGAAATGAAGCAAGTGTTTCAGCAGGAGTCAATATTTTATACACTGATTAAATAATCCTAATTAATTGGTAACACTTTACTTCACAGCACGCTTACTACCATATAATAAACTGATAACTACTTGGAAACTACAAAGTAGTGATCAATATTTACCAAGTAATTACATGGTAGCTATGATTGTATTACCAAGTTATTACTTGGCAATTACAAATTGATATCTTGACAAACATCAGGATAATATTTACTACGAGTCAGTAATCAATATTTACTAAGTCAATATCATCTAATAATTGTTGAGCTTTTAATCTGAAATTACTGGTTATATAAGGTATATTACTCCATGGTTGTCAAGATATCAATTTGTAATTGCCAAGTAATAACCTGGTAGTGCCATCATAGCTACCATGTAATTACTTGGTAAATATCGATCACTACCTTGTAGTTAACAAGTAGTTACCAGTTTGTTATATGGTAATACGTGTACCGTAAGTGTTACCAATTAATTATATGTAGGCCAATTTAAAAGGGAGATCGACATAGCACCAAATGAGTAGAATTGGGCGTTTACATGATCACACAAGTGTGTTGCGTCTGTGTGTGTGCGTCGCTCTGTCTTTCAGTCTGGTTTGTATAATGTGGTGGTTGGGGTTTGCCTCAGCACAATGTTACTATAGAAATAATGTTATTTCCATCGCCGTTGGAGTATTGAAGTTAGTGTGTGAATGTTAGTGGTGGCAGCACCGTGCGGTTAGCTGCAGTAAGGAGTGTCCTGTCTCCAGGGACCATCACACACTGTAAAGAGTCCATAAAGTGACGTGGAAGAGAGCGTCCCGCCCAGAGGCTGCTGCTGCCGCTAAACCTCAACAACAGCTGGACTTTTATGGGCCTACAAACTATGATATTAAAAATACCATCTCCACACTAATCCCAGCTCATTCTGGGGATGATGTCACAAATTATTTTCCTCTTTAATTTTCCAAATTATTTCCTAAACGACAAACGAGCGTGTGGCCAACAGGTCAGGAGGAGATGATCCGCTCTCCATGATAAATACTAGGCTATATTTGGTAGGTAAACATGAACTCTGCCTTCGTTTTTTTTTTCACTGCATCTTTCTCAATTGAACCCTCTGGGAGATGCTTCAGGGCTCTGCTCACCAAGACTGCCAGGTTCAAGATTAGCCTCTTTCCATCAGCAGTAGAATCGAATATCCTGATCTAAAATCTATTCTGTATCGGTGTATGTGTACACGTACACAGTATGTGTATGGTTAACTGTTAAGCGCTACTATACCGTGTATAGTAGCGCTTGCTACTGCTACTGCTACTCAGAGATGGGCAGTAATGCATTACATTTACTCCATTACATTTTTTGTGCGTACTTTCTTACTTTTGGAGTACATTTTCACAAGTTACTTTCCAGTAAACCTCAAATTCAAGTAAATCTGAGGTGAAAAAAAAATACTTATTACTGAGATGTCAGCAATTCGCTACTCGTTACATTAAGTTGGCCTTTAGCCAACTTAATGTTGGTGTCATCTCTCTCTCTCCCTCTCGGGTGCTCTCTCTCACTTTCTCTCTTTCTGGCTCTCTCTCGATCTCGGGGGCTCTCCCTCTCGGGCGCTCTCTCTCCCTATCCCTCTCGGGTGTTCTCTCTGTCTCTTGGATTCTCTCTCTTTCGATCTCTCTGAGATCTTTTGAAAAAAAAATAATTTGTCCTAATTTATTTATTTATTTTTCTACCGAAAGTTACTCAGTACTTTCACTACTTAAGTAACTTTTTTGTGGAGTTCTTTTTTACTTTTACTTGAGTAAGTATTTGGATGAGTACTTTTTACTTTTACTTGAGTAATATTTTGCTGAGGTAACAATACTTTTACTTAAGTAATTTTCTATGGCTACTCTGCCCATATCTGCTGCTACTGCTTTTGACTTACTAATATATTTACTGTACGAGGATTCTGACAAATGTCCATGTTTTAGTGTCTTGAAATGCCTTGATGTAGTTGCCATGGTCGTTTGTGATTGGTTGACAGGCCACAAGGGTGAGACGCTGAACCACAAATGTTGGAGACCCTAGATCGGTACCACGCAGCACAAAATGACCACAACCATTGTGACGGCCTAGGACGTGACACTGCAAAGGTGCTAAAAATGGCCAACGCATGGCATAGTTCTTGTGGCGAGTTGTGGCGCCACAAAGTGCTGTCGAAACGCACCGTAAAATTTGACATTGCTTATGAGCACCATGTGCCGAAGGTGTACCAGTGTGACATTAATTAATAGAGAAGCGGTAAAAATACAATCAAGATGCATTAAATATACAATAGACAAGTTTATGCTCGCCACTTCCAGTGCCATTCATTTTGCCGAGTCTTTCGTCGTCTATTTTTCAACAGACCTAATCGGCATGAGCACACAACTACAGCGTTATTTTGCTGCGGTGGTGGTGTTGTGCTATTCCCCAACCAAATGCTCTCGTGCGAATGCCCCACAAATCCACGATTGAATAATCTGCACAACCCGTTCCATTTACTCATTCAAGTTGAAATTACCAGTGAAGCAGCCATCCCATTGGTCCAAAAGAACATTGTGACCAGATCCGTGAGTAACTTCAAGTCGGATTTTGCCTGTATTTCATCAATACTACAAAAAAGTGGGCAAAGCAGGGTGGATGATGTGTAATTTGTCACGGAGCGAGCTGTAGAGAGCAGATTTGGAAACATTGTGCGCATCCACTTTCGTCGACAACGATCACTTTACACAGGGAAATATAGAGACACAGGAAGTGCATTAGACCCGGCGGGACAAATGTCAGCCCCCTGTATTTCACAGGAAAACTTGTCTATGCAATAAACTTGAAAAAAAAAATTGAATGAAAATAGGACACATTAATCCCCGACACCCGTTACTGCTGTGTGTGACCTGCAAACCCCCGGGACTGTTCCCGTCATGTAGATGAAGCACGTAATGTTCATAAATCCAGTGTTTCCTCTTGCTGTATATCCTCATGCCAAGCCATGTCTATAATTCTACTGACAAATCCATTGCCTGTGTGTGTGTGTGTGTGTGCGTGTAGGGCTATGTGTGTATGCTTGCTATTTTAATGGGTTGGGAAGGTTGTGGGTCAATTGTTCCTTTTGATATTGTTGCTTTGTTTTGTTGTGTTGCTGTGAAGCACTTTGAATTATTCTGCATGAAAGGTGCTATATAAATAAAGTTTGATTTGATTAGAAACACATTTTTCCTTTTGCGACAGAAAAAAGTGAGTCTGGCGTCGAACAGATCATTGACGCTGTGGCTGTCAGTGCTAAATTACGCAAAATAAATGCTTCACTATTTTTTTTTCAAATTATTTTTTGGGCGCAAGCGCTGTTTTACCATTCTTTTTATTGAGAGACAGCGACAGGATGAAATCGGAAGCCGGGATGAAGAGTCAGGGGGAGACATTGCAGAAAAGCCAAAGGGATTGTGTGCGAACCCACGGCTCTGCTCGACCTGTGGTCTGGGGGGCGCGCTCTCTACCCGCTCGGCCACCGCGCGCCCACCAAATGCTTCACTATTTGACCCCATTTGCTTCCGAGAGAGAGAGAGGTGTAGCTAGAGCGAGACAGAGTTAGAGAGAAAGAGAGCGGAAAGAGACTATGCTCGCCCACGTCATCCCATGGAAAGGCGTCTGTGGGAAAATCAACGTTCCATCAAAGCCAACAATTGCTTGTGCAAACATCAACGTTTAACACGGAATATTCCCCCAGACCATCGCCATGTGCCGCAGACAAAATATTTTCCTGGACTCCTTTTTTTTCTCTCAACTGGAACGCTTCGTATCTGCACATTTACATTTCTGACGTCTGCCGCGGCGGAAAGAGCACGGCTCAAACTTCACAGCGTGAGATCGGTGTCCGGTTATCTGCGGTGAACTACCCGCAGTCAAACACATCATTACCGAAGCTGGGCTGCACATCATTCTCAATAACATGAGCACACAATACCAGTCCCTGGGTGATATTAGCTCCTGTGAGCTGTTACTAAAACAATAACACTGTTTGCATAAAACTGCAGTGCCGTGCAAAATGGCTACTGAATGAGAGTGCAGACGTCTGGGCGAGTACCGTACTTGTGATTTATTACGCTGCCAAGGCGGAGGTTATGCCAATTTTTATGTCGGCATGATACATTAAGATAGCTCAACAAAACGCTAGTTCCATTTCTAACTAATCTGGCAGGTGCACTTAGTGTGAGACACTGAAGAGCCACAGCGATGTTGCTTAACATCTAGGTCCAAGTTAGGTATTATAAACTAGAAGCACTCAGAGATTGCAAACCTGCGCCAAAGTGGTACAAAAAATAGTACTTTTAGTCCTAGCTGTATGTGTGGCATTCCATTATCAATGCAAAGTGCTCGTAGAGTAGCGCAATTGCGATTGACGTCACCGGCGAATATGCTCAGCACAAGCCAACTACATTTCCCACCGGCCTGATCACGTGACTACGGTAAGTGCCCAGCGTAATTTTGTGATTAAGCTTTATTCGGGATTAGTTAGGAAGTTGAGAAGAATGGCAAAGCTGTCAGTGAGGGAAAGCAAATTCAAGTCTCTCTGCACCATTAAGGCATATGTGTGCTACAGACTGAGCTACTGTGGTGCAGTGCTAACCAGGTTTTGAAATTTGGTGAAATTTTGTGTGGTTCACAGTTCACAGCACTCTGTAAAATATAAGCTGGTTGTCAGTCTGCCACAGCAGCTGGGACAATGTGATAGACAAGTTTTTGACCTGTTTCTGGTTTACTTCCTAAACTACCCCTGTATATGCTCGCCACTTCCAGTGGCATTCATTTTGCTGTGTCTTTGACTATATTTCAACAAGTTTAATCGGAGCATAGGACTGTATTGAACTCCAGACTTACAGAAAGAGCCTTGCCCCCAGCGCTGGGTCGGTACGTGACCTTGTAGCTCTGCACGGGTCCGGGAGCCGGGTCCCACTTGGGCGTCAGGGTGGTGGTTGTCTCGTTCAGAACCACCAGATTGGTGGGCGGGCCCGTGGTCACTGTGGGGAGAACGGAGGAGCGGTCAGAATACATCTCCACGAGCGGACCGGGAGGAGGCGTCGGCTGACTGAGGTGAGGATGAGAAGCCATGATGATGATGATGAAGATGAAGAGGTTATAGGCATGGACGGGGGTGGACAATGAGGTTAAACATTGTATGTGATCCTTCAGGGAACATCGGGGAATCTGTCATATGATATTGCATTTTCGTCAGTTTTTTTTTTTTTTTACAACGATTTAAAATTAAATGTCTGATTATCTTTCGAGTGGTTATCAACGGCAGGTAGAGTGCAACCTACTGGTAGATAGCGGTTGTCTAGATCCCCCATTCTTAACCAGGGGCACAACCCCAGGGGGTCCGCGGAGGAATTACAGTTTTAAATCAGGGTGTTGATACACGACGCAGCCTTCCCTCACCTGGGTGCAGTAAGTTAAACTTTCAATAAATTAAACATTTTTCCAGCAACTTAAAGTGATGCAGGGTCCGCATTGGCCGAGTGGTCATGGGCGCCGCACCTAACGCGACCCCATTCATGTTAGTGGCGCCGTGTCTACCGAGTTCGACTACGCTCGTCGAGTACCCCCGATCTCTTCAACCCAGTTTCTGGGTA
>OMKY01248843.1:5748-16307 GCA_900302395.1 Bregmaceros cantori | reverse complement strand
CTATAGACGAGTTCGGGAGGTACTTCCGGTTTCTGAACGTCACTTCCGGTGCTATTTAGTTGACATGTATTTGCCGATTTTTTTCAACATGTCTATTCGGTGGGAGCACACATCTACAGGGTTATTTAAAAATTGTGGTGGTAACTTGCGGTGTGCCATTCCTCACCCAAATGCTCTCGTGCGGATCTGTGACCCACAAATGCATTATTTAATAATCAGTTCAACCCATTCCATTGTCTCATCATTTTTGGAAGAACAGCCAGCCTATTGGTCCAGAAGAACACGTGACCACTCGGTGAGTAACTTCAAGTAGGATTCTGACTGTATTTCATTAATATTTATACAAAAACGTTAACGAAGCAAGGAGTGTGATGAGTAACTGGTCACACAGCGACATCTAGTGGTTGGATTTTTAATTGGTGTGTGTCTTGTGTGTTTTTGTGTCCACATACCGCGGCCTTCACCAGACTTTATATACATACATATAGGCACATGAAGTGACCGGCAGAAGCACAGGACAAAATGACTCCCCCCAGTGTTTCGCACGTACTCGTCTATATAAACCTGATGAAGTGACATGCTGTCAAGGTGTGCCCTAAGCTACTCAGAGAGTGTGCATTCCAACTTCCTGTGCACCTTCGGCTCAAACTGCAGTCTCCACTGGATGACGTCTTGTCTTGTTCCAGTCCCCGGAGTTGGACATCCTCCTGAAATTAACATCTACAGACCTGAGGCCCTCTCACACCGTGAGCTCCAAACTGGTTCAAGGAACAAAAACCGAAAACAAATTTTATAAGGAGCGGAAACGGAACGGTTCCAGAACATACATTTTAACATATCTTTTGTCTGGTCGATTATTTCCGGTTGTACATCCATCCAACTTTCACTGTCAGGCATCAAGCTCCATGCATCTGGGGCTCCATCTTGTGGATAGACAAGGAAGAGAATGTAATGGTGTTTTAAACCCGATTTTGACGTTAATACAGTTGCAATGACCACCAAATATATTTTGTAAAAACTACATTTGAACTTAACATTGGACAACGTAAGGAACTTTAAGAACGAACAAAATCCTTGCATTCAGGACCAATATTTTGGTGCCGGAACGGTTCCGAGAACGAAAACGTTAAACATAGACCTGCCTAAACTGTTCAGAACGGAACGTTTTAAAAATAATTTTGTTTTCGTTTCGTTGGATATTACCCTTGTCATGTTTTGCCCCTGCCTGTCATGGGTTGCAGAATAGACATTGGACCATTTTGCGGACTGTGTGGATGTAGTCATCACTGATCAATGTTTATAGACGAGCTCGGCGGGTAGTTATGGTTACATTACTAAGCTGAACATAACTTACAGTGCCATTCATTTTGCTGTGTCTTCGACTTTTTTCAAAAATGTATAGTCTATTTAGTGGGAGCACACACCTACCACGCTATTTAAAAAGAGTGATGGTAACTTGCTACATTCTAGTGTGGATTTATGCCCCACAAACGCATGATTCAATAGTCTGCCGAACCTGTTCCATTTACTCATTTTTGTTAGTTACCAGTAGAAGCAGCCAGCCCATTGGTCCAGAAGAACATGTGACCACCTCAGTGAGATTCTTCATTTTATAAATATTTATCGGGGTGGTGCGAATCGGGGTGGATGATGTGTAATTGATCACAGAGCGACCTCTAGTGGTTTTCAACCACTGTACGTTTTGTGTTACAAATTCAGCCACATTGGTCCACTGCGATGACAGCGATGGCAACTATACAGACACTGGAAGTGGGTTTCAGAACAAAATGTCAGTGTGTTCGGAGCATAGACTGTATATAAAACGCCGGCGGGCGTTGCATTCTAACGGGCCAGCAAGCCGGCTGCAGCTGGGGACGCTAAGCGCCTGATCTGTTATTCCCGTATGGGAATTATTTGGAGCGGTTGTTGAACCAAGCTACCGTTAGCATCACGACTTGAAAGCAAAATTATTTTTCAAACGTTCCGTTCCGAACGGTTCAGGCAGGCCTACGTTTAGCGTTTTCGTTCTCGGAACCGTTCCACCACCAAAATATTGGTCCTGAACCGGTTCGGAACACAAACATTTCGTTCGTTCTTGAAGTTCCCTATATTATGCAATGTTAAGTTTAGGTATAGTTTATACAAAATACATATATATATATATATTTTTTTTTCAAGTTATTTTTTCCGGCGTCAGCGCCGTTTTTCCATCTTTATTGGATAGGATTAGTCGGAAACTGGGTTGAAGAGATCGGGGGTAGACATTGCAGACAAGTCGACGAGCGTAGTCGAACTCGCGACACTGCGGATGCTGTGGTAGACGCAGCGCCACTAACGTGAATGGGGTCGCGCTAGGTGCGGTGTCCATAACCACAATACACAATATATTTGGTGGACTTTCATACTTCAGTGTAACTGTATTAACGTGAAAACCATTACATTCATTACAAACACCATTACATTCACTTCCTCGTCTGTCCACAAGATGGAGCCCCAGATGCTTGCCGACTGACAGTGAAAGGATATGTTAAAATATATAGAGATCAGAAAAAAACGTTTTTAACCGGTTTTGTGGATTTCATAATTTTCCGTTTCTGTTCCGGAACAGTTGGAGAAATCTTTTCGTTTCCGTTTCCGCTCCTCATAAAATTCCGTAAAATTCTGTTAGTTTTTGTTTTCGTTCCTTGAACCGGTTCAGAGTCCTGGTTAGCATGCTAGGCTATGCTCGGCTGACAAAGGGAGTTATTCCGAGTGATATGTGACATCATTAGGCACTGTTCTTACACATGCCCTTCTAATATAGGGTAAAAAAAATAAGTCAATCATCATAATTGGTGATTGACTTCTGATGGAATTTTAATTAATCTTTTTGAAATCTTTTTTGAAATTACATTTCATTGTCAGATTTCGCTACATGCTTGGCCCCCGTATTCCTGCTTGCAGGTACATTTAAAACTAGTATTATTACGTTGTGGGCAATATCTGATATTACCCTTTTTATTCATTTATGTATTTATATTATAGTTATTTGTTAATATTATGACATCATAGTTCTACACAAGCCCCTCCATGCAGGGCAAAAATATAGCCTGTTGAAAATTGTACTTACAAAGATTTTAGGACAGACAAATTATTCCAGTCACTGTACCCACTGCCCAGAGCTAACAACAGCGCTCGCTGGCCACACACCAACACACCCCACTCCCCCGTGAAATAAAAAAATAATAATGACACCAAATCTGGCGCGTTTGTACAATTATGACTTCCCCCCACATGAGGCGAAAACCAATGCGGAAGTAAGCTTCAACCACTGGCTGTACTGTGACGTCCATATTTATATACAGTCTATGTGAAATACAGTCAAAATCCGACTTGAAGTTAATCACCAATGTGGTCACATGTTCTTTTGGTCACATGTTCAATGGGATGGCTGCTTCACTGGTAATTCCAACTTGAATGAGTAAATGGAACGGGTTGTGCTGATTATTCAATCATGCGTTTGTGGGGCATAGAGACCCGTTGGGTATGGAATAGCACTGTGCAAGTTACCGCCACCCCTTTTAAGATAACACGGTAGGTGTGTGCTCCCGCCGATTAGAGCTGGTAGTTAGTCAAAGACACAGCGACATGATTGGCACTGGATGTGGCGAGCATATACGGGGTAGTTAAGGAAGTAAACCGGAAACGGATCAAAAACCTGTCAAGGTGCTGCCCAATAGCTCAGTCGGTTAGGCAGTGCTCTGGAAAGCACGCATATGCCTCAATGGCGTGGTGAGTCGGTGGTTCGAATCCCACCACCGACGTATTTCCCGCATGTCTACCCCCCATCTTCACCTGTTTCCACTAACCCTAATAAATAAAGCTTGAAAAACAAACATTTTAAAAAAACCTGTCTCTAGGCTTACTAGGTGCTCCCGAAGCAGTGATAGAGTCATGCTCAGAGGTCAGTAGTACATTTTATTGGCAAAATGTTTTTGATAAGATCATATATGCGTAGATGGCAATAAATACTCCATTGTTGTACCTGAGTAGTTTTTCCAAACTGTTTTGATTTCTTAAGATGCAGACCAGGAGACATTGCATGCATGTGTTTTTTTTTTCATTCACTTGCAGTGACATTACAAATAAGTCTAGTCATTTCTTTACATATATGGTACATTTCACGGTCTGTGATTTTACTTGAGAAGATTTTTCTATGAGTACTCAAGTTGTTTTTATGTATGTACTTTACTTTTACTCAAGCAAGCAATTGGGTTACTTTTGCCATCTTTGAACATATGACAATGTGACTCATGCTCTCAGCCATCTCTCCAGCCAGTGTCCATGATCTCCCAGTTCTTCATCATAGCTAATAACTTGCATTAATTACCAACAGTTTACAAAATTTGAAATAAAAATATATGTTTTGAGTGATACAATTCTTTCTATTGATTGATTTTCTTTTTTTATGTAAAAATGTAATGAAAATATTTTGAAAAATAAATATTCATCAGAGATGTATGTTAGCTGAATCCCCATCATGTGTCAGAAATATGTTTCAAATTTCTCTGCTGAGCCCTGGTTAACAATGGGGTGCATAGCTGACATAAGATTCAAGATTCAGTTGGATTCGCCATATTGCATATACATGACAGCAGTAGACACACTCAAAAGCATTAATGAGTTAGCACTCTCGACTGATGATTAGCTCAAAGTTGTCAAGTTGTGTTGTATAAAAAAAGATTCTGGGGCTGGCGTAGAGGTTACAGACGCTACTCCAAGGGAGCCCCAATCATATTCTTGTCACCGTGGATTATGACCACGGCGCACGCAGTGCCGTGAGATCGCTTACCCTCACGGTCATATACTGGACGTCCGCTAGTCCCCGCTCTCTCTCACCGCCCTTTCACACTAATGCTGTTAGTAAAATGAGCAAATGGTGTTTGCGCTGCCGCTGAAAAAAACAAACAGAAAAAAAAACAATGGCTATTCTGCTTCTAACATCAATGATCGCTTTGGCACATTAAGGCACTCGCTTAAAAGTGAGCCCATCCAATTTCCATGTAGTTACATAAATATATATATTTATAAATATATATGAAAAACCATTTAGGTGATATCGATATTGGCCTATGGTGTCACTGAAGGCCTCCAGATTTAAGCCTCTGTATTTCGGTGTGCAGCCTTCGGTTCTCCTGCTCCAACTCCGTCACTCTCCTCTCCAGGGAAGACACGTAGTTTTTCTTCCGCTGTCTGCTGGCTTTGGCCGCCTCCCTATTTTGTAAGAGTTTGCATTAGTTCTAACTCTAGTTAACTGCGACTCTAACTAAAGTCAATAATTTACCATTGACTGTATATAAAGTAGATGCAGCGTGTGTGACGTCATCCCATAGCCGTGAACGGCGGGTCTTTTGAAACCCCAGCAATGGGCCAATGGGCTCTGCCTTGTTGTGAAAGTACCCGTAGCTGGAGTTCAGGGACACCGCTTTCCAAATATGGAGCTAAGGGTGTGTCTTATACAGAAGTCAGTGCTACAGTAAAAATTGTATAAAATAATAATACATGTACAGTTATTTGTGTACACATGTACATATTTTCAAAGCCCATAATTTTACCATTAGAAGTGCATTTGTTAGAGCTCCGAATAACTCCCATACATTGATAACTGCTAGCCGAGCATAGCCTGCTGGCATGCTAACCGGTAGCTTGGTTCAACAACTAATTCAATTCAATTATTTAATTGGCTCACTTAAATAATTCCCATACGGTGCTCATTCTAGCTACCAGTGATAACATCAGACGGATAGCAACCCTGGTTGGCGCGCAGTGACATAAATAAATAAGAAAACAATGTCATTAGCTCCGGTCATTAGCATGCGACGTCCGCTGGCAGTGTAATGTAGCCGGATGCTAACGTTGCTAGCGTGCAAGGCTAGCTGATCAGTAATTAGGTAATAATAGTATTAATAGTATAAGCTCCGTATGGGAGTCATTTGGAACAATATGTTGACATCATTAGGCATACTTCTCCACACAAGCACCTCCATATAGGGTAAAAATATAGCCTGTTGAAATATGTACTCACATTGCAGGAGTGATGACTTCCTGGTGTACCGCTGTGCTAGTGTGCTAACCATAGCATCTAGCTTAGCATCTATTTTAATGCTCTCAAGCCCCCTGTCCAGGCTCCCCCCCGCCCCCATGCCCGCCAACTATTGGTATATATAAAAAAAATAATAACGCCCATGAGGGCGGAGTCGATAAGCAAAAGCACATGGAAGTCAGCACGCAGCTTGAAGCCAAAGCGATGTCTAGATACTATATATAGTGTATGAGAGCAACACAAAGTGCTTAACAAGGACAAAACCAAACATCACAAGATGCAATTTCCTATCAGTTAAGTATGAAGTGGCGAGTTTGTGAACATATTGGAAAAAGTATTTTAAAATCAATCCTGAATCACTGACGGGAAGCCTGTGCAGCAATTTTAATCAGCAATTTTGGCCAGTGAGAGAAACGTTCGGTTGGACATGGTATCACGAAGAGCTGGGCGACAAAAATCTGTATCTAGGTACACCTAGGTCGTAGGTACACCTCAGAACCTGTATTTATTTTGGTATTTCTGATATTAGTCTTGGGAGAAAAAGGGCAGAGAGAGCAGCATTGCTCAATCTTTGATCATTGTTCATAACGCCAACACAACATAACTAATAATTTTAAAGGAAAAATTAACATTATTACGATTAATCGTCAGTAAAAATGGCTGATTAATCAATGATCAACATAATGGTTGGTTGCAGCCCTATTTTAGATACTGCAGTTGGTCTACCTGTTCTTCCGCAAACGCATCTTCTGCATGTCCTCCTCCTCCTCCTCCGTAGGTTTAAGGGAGTGGTCATAGTAGGCGGTAGCCTCTGAGGCCATCATACTGCACTCTTGGGGCCGGAATTGGTACTCCATTCTGGGGTTCGGCTGGTTTAGGGAGATCACAATAAGAAGGAGCTTTATTTTGCAACATGAAAGCAATATCAATACACAGGCTTTGAATTTGGACACCAGACATTCTGGGAAACACAAACAAAATTATAATACCATGTTAGTCAGAGATGGCATACCAACAAACCTAACCTTGATACCAACAAGCTACCCCTTGTATGTGCTACAAATGAATAGAGAGAATTACACTGCAAAAAATATACATTATACCCTCAGGCAAAAATGGAAACGTACACTTCCGTCCGGTTCGTGGCGAGATTCATCCGTTGGTCAAAAGCGTAGCAATCTGGTGTTGTAAAATTTTCTTTCCCCCGTGCAAATCACTCCCCACTACCTGTAAAGAGTCAACATGTAATATAAAGTCCCTGGTGTCAGTCACTTTTGGGGGGAACACAGCTCGAATGAAATGATATAGATTAATGTGTTGCATGTGGTGTCTCACTGCACATACAGCTTAATGATTTCCGTTTCTGGCATGGCAAAATGTCTATTGTATACCTTTGTGCCCCAACTCCACCTAGTCTTGTTACTGTGCCGTGCTGGGCTGCGACAGGCTTGGAACCCTACTGGAGCTTCCCTGTGGCAAGGAAATATACATAACATGAAGATCAAGATTTCAAGATTCAATAATTAATTGCATTTCACAATGTGATTGGAGTTGGTTTGGTTGCTGCTCACATACAACATAGTGTCAACACATTTGACACACAAGTAGACATGATGACAATGCTACAGTCATCAAAAAGTAAACAAGTGCGTGGGACAAGCATGTTGCCACACAGTACAGACTAGTGGGACCCATTGCAATATCTAATAGCCGTTGGGTAAGTGCTATTTCTTAGACAGGATGTTCTACGCACAATACTTGTGTAAAGTTTCTCCTACTTGAACGAAGGGGAGTGAAAAAGCGATGCAGAAACCGGAAGGAGGTTACCCTGTCTACCTCCTCTCCGTTAATATGAAGATTACTTTCATATTAGTAATATAAAGGATTAATTTAATACTAGTAACATAAAGATTAATATCATACTAGTAACATGAAGATTGATTTCATACTAGTACTATAAAATATTAATTTCATACTAGTAACATAAAGATCAATTTCATACTAATAAAATAAAATTAATGTCATGCTTGTAACATAAAGATTAATTTCATACTAGTAACATAAAGATGAATTTCCTACTAGTAATGTAAAGATTAATTTCATACTAGTAACATAAAGATTAATTTCATACTAGTAACATAAAGATGAATTTCCTACTAGTAATGTAAAGATTAATTTCATACTAGTAACATGAAGATTAATTTCATACTAGTAATATAAAGATGAATTTCCTACTAGTAATGTAAAGATTAATTTCATACTAGTAACATGAAGATTAATTCTATACTAGTAAAATAAAGATTAATTTCATACTTGTAACATACAGATTAATTTCATACTAGTAACATAAAAGGTTAATTTCATACCAGTAACATAAATATTAATTTCATACTACTAAAATAAATATTAATTTAATAATAGTAATATAAAAGATTAATTTCATACTATTAACATGACGATTAATTTCATACTAGTAATTTAAAAGGTTAATTTCTTACCAGTAACATAAATATTAATTTCATACTACTAAAATAAATATTAATTTAATAATAGTAATATAAAAGATTAATTTCATACTAGTAACATGATGATTAATTTCATACTAGTAACAAAAGATTAATTCCATACTAGTAATATAAAAGATTCCATACAAGTAACAAAGATTAATTTCAAAGATTAATCACTGGAAATATAAAAGATTAATTTCATAGTCGTAACAAGAAGATGAATTTCACACTCGTAACATGAAGATTAATTTCATACTAGTAACTAGTGCTGCAATTAACGATTATTTACAACTCGATTACTTGCTGATTATTGAAATCATTAGTCGATTAATCGGTTAGTTATTTTAAATTCAAAAAATCCCCAAAACATTCACAGCGACACAGAAATGAATCTTATCAACTTGAAATGTATTCAGTTTTGGTTCACAATAGCAAACAAATGTACAACAATGAAGTTAATTACTCGGACACAAACTCATTACAATTCATTGATACGATAATATTTTCATGGTTTTCTTCATATTCATATTTTTTTATCACTAAACTGCTGACAATAACAGTGATTCAACTCCTTGCCGATTAATCGATTACTGCATTAGTAGTCAATTATTTTCACACTTGTTGCACCCCCACTAGTAACATAAAAGATTAATTTCATACTAGTAACATACAAGATTAATGTCATACTGGTAATATAAAATATTAATTTAATAATAGTAACATAATATTAGTAAAAGAATAATGTCATAGTAGTAACATAAAATATACATTTCATACTAGTAACACAAAAGAATGATGTCATACTAGATTAATTTCATGCTACTAACACTGCTGTTGCAATTTCTCAGCTTTCAATGTTACAAATGAATGAACATTTCTGCCCCTGACAGTGATTTCTTTCTTTATCTCAATGTTTTTGTTTTCTTTTCTGCATGCACAATGTGCTTCTGTGGTTTTGTGCATGGCCGTGCACTGTGCTGTTGTGTGCTGTTGTTTTTGTCTGTTGTCAAGCTGTCTGTTAGCTCGCTCTGGCGGCAAAACATGTTTCCCCTCAGGGCTAAAATGAAATAAACCATGCCACAAATCCCACAGCTAAATTAACTTGTTCTTCTGGTTGGCTTACATTTTAAAACGTATTCATGATCAATTGTAATTTGTAACACAATGGTTTATGAAATTAATTGGCAGCTAATTTAATAATCGATAATTCCAGAGGACTTGAATCACTGTTATTGTAATCAGTTTTGTGCTGATACTCCCTGTATTGATCATCCCAAATTTGATATTAATAACTTCTAAAAGTATACATTATTTTTTAAAAAAGCATAAAAATAAGTGTGATATAACTTCATGGTTAAGAGTTTGTGACGGAGTAAGTCACAATTGTATCATAGTTGGTGCACATTTGTTGGTTAAGAAATTACACTACATTTCTACATTTCCAAGTTGTTGGTGTTAATCTACGTGTGAATGTATTTTGTTATGCTGTGGGTATTCCATTACCGATTGGTCGATTAATCGGCTCAATGATCGCCAACTAATCAACTATTAAAATAATCGTTAGTTGCAGCTCTAGTAACATAATCCCAGTAAAATAATGGATTACTTTCAGTTGAATCCGATCAACATAGTATTGAAATGTATTACATTTTATATAAATATGGAAAGTGTAAATTGTAAATGTGTAAATTTGGATGGTAGTCTCTATCAGAATCAGAATCATTTTTTTCTGTCATTCACACAGAACTAGAAGTACAAACACATGGAATTTAAGTTGGCAACAGTATACGCTGGTGGAAAAAACTAACGATGAATAATGATATGTTGAGTTTATGTCCTTTGCAGAGTTGAACCAACTCTGACTTGGACATGTGAAGCAGAAACTGAAGGTTTTACCATAATATTTGTCAATCAAATGACAATGAAGACCAGGGTAAAATCCACTATTCATGTCTACGTGGAAAGTTGTG
>OMKY01248841.1:0-12059 GCA_900302395.1 Bregmaceros cantori | reverse complement strand
GGAGTGCTAAAAACAAGATATACAGGTGGGCGGCTAAAAAGTGTTGTGTTCTATAATATAATAATTTTACTCTAAGAGTATAAAAAATACATTCTTTGTGACGTCCCCCATCCTGCCTGCTAGCCTGTTTGGCTAACAGCTAGCAGAGCAGGGTGGGGGAGGTGATTGCAGAGTGGCTCCACCTGCAGTAGAGCCTGCTTAAGAGCAGGTGTGCTCCCTACTCCCTCTCCTTCCCTCCACTCCCAGACCTGGCTGCTGGGGCAGCAGCAGCAACCCTTTGTTAAGTTTGCACTTCATACACGCACCACACCATTCTTCCACTGCACCCAACATCTCATACACCACAGATTACTGATTTTCACACCTTACATATTTAATTAGTTATTTTCCTTTGACCTGAATAATTTTGAATTTACTTTAATAAAGATAATTTTGATTGGTTACTCCTGTGTGTTCCCCTCTATTGTTGCACTCCTTGCCGGGTTTGTGACACATGCCCAGAGACTAAATGAAAACAACTTATTAACTGCTACTGTACTCAGTGCATTACCAAGTACCAATGAGGAAGAAAAAATGAAAAAAGTAACGATCCTCTTGTGGGAAAGGATACGTTTGTTAAAAATCTACTGAGTAGAAGTAAAAAGTACTCATAGAAGAAAAATACTTCTAAAAGTACAGACACTTAAATTCTACTTAAGTACATTATACTTAAGTATTTGTACTTAAGTTACTTGCCATCTCTGCTCACCATACACCGTCTGTGGGGCCATGTAACGGGAGTGTATAGTGGTGGCGTATACTGTCACCTAGCTGCCACCGTCGCCACATCACCCGCATTTACTCAAGTTTTTGTGATACCAACCCCTGCTCTGGAGACTATTACTGAAAAATGGAAACAGGTAGAAACACTTGATTGATAAAGGAAAGTCTGAAGTTTCCTTTGCCATGCGTTTTGTTGACAAAGACACAGAACATTTTCTATGGGTCTTGAAAAACACATGTTGATAAAACCCTGGCGCTGGACGTGCCGAATTTGAGGCTGGCTCTGAATGAGTTAAGTAGAATTACTTTTGCTCGTATTCGTATTCACGTATTCATCATTGAAGTCATCCAGCTACGGACTGTGCATGAAAATATTGTGTTTGCAAAAATGCCACCAGCCATAACAGTGTAATTATGACATCCTAACTGTGATGCAGAGTGCATGGCAGCGCCCCCTACCTGTTCATACACCTGAACCATGGAGCCGGCCAGCTGGTGGGCTCTCCCAGGGGTGGCCCAGGCTGCCTGGCTGCCCAGACCGTGCTGCAGGACGGGGTGGAGATAGGCTGAGTAAATGGCCTGGAGCTGATCCTGCTCCGGATAGCTGCCAACAACAAACATGGCAATAAAAACACCCATTATCATGTGGAAATGCAGGTATGACTGGGGACAAGGGGGATAGAAGGTGTTCGTAGGGGGGCGCGCAGTGACGCCGCTCCGGCTTTTCCGCAATGCCCATTTTCCGATTTAATCCTGAAATGAAAAATGACGTTTGCGCTCTAAAAGTAACTTTAAAAAAAAAAAGATATTTGTAGCTTATCATTGCCAATATAATAGTTAAGCATATAATTTAAATACACAGCACTAAACCACTGCAATGCCGATAAACAGCTGCTGACTGCTCTCCAAATTGTAATGAATTCTTCCTTCGGTCAAATCAAGAAAGGAATCCAAATCCTTAACTTGTTGAGTCATTTTGTTCTCAAATAATTCAACATATTTGATTAATTAGGAACTTTGCATCAATGCCCAATGTATTAAAATAGTAATTAATATGTCAATCCAATCAGACTTTATTTGTTGAGCGCTTTTAACATTTAAAAAAGGACCAAAGTGCTGTACAAATACAATGAAAAAATAGTAAAAACAAAAAATTGAATCACATAAAACAAATACAATAATCTAAAATGAATGTATCATAGAAAACAACAGCCATGAGGAAAAAATATAACAATCATAAAAGCGAAAAAAATACAATAAATCAAATCAACATCATAACTGGGGAACAAAGGCCAAGGAAAACAGGTGGGTTTTTAAAAGGGAGACTGTTCTATAGTCATATGTCAGACCATAAATGTAATATTTTATTTATATTTGAATTTAATTTATTATTATTTTTTTTAATAATTTTTGATGCACACCAAACTAAAGCATATGGATAAATTATACCTGTATTAACACAAATACTATGTCGAGGTAATTAAGTTCAATTAACAGCTGTTCTTGTGAGCTTTGAAACGCTTTTTTATTAAAGTGTTCTGTGTGTGTATCTTACTCGATGGTGCAAATCCTGACAATAGAGGTAAATCGCGTGGTAAGTGCATGGCGGCCCACAGCGCCTCCTGTGGACATGGAGGCCACGATTTGTATGTTCTCGAGGCCCACCCACTCCAGGTTGTCATCGTAGAAACCGTGGTAGGTCAGCACCTGACAAACGCATTGTTGACACGGTTAGACCTTTGCAAAACATCACAGCAATGGCAGCATACAAACCATAGACTGTATATAAAGTAGACACAGCGTGCGTGACGTCATCCCAATGCTTTCATCAAAGTCGGGTTGAAGCCCCCGACTGTGTGCCATCATTGTTGAAAGTACCCGTATATCCGGAGACAAGGAGAGATAGAGAGAGCTATACAGCATATGAGAGAGAGATACCTCACACGCAACTTCTTCTGGTGGTACTATCCGCTAGGGACGCCAACAACCGAGTCAGAATGAATGGGATCCTATGGGAGCTGAAATAAAAAATATTAACGCCAAATCTGACGCGTTTGTGAAATGATGGCCTCCTCACACAATTAACTGATAATTATCCGGACAATACACAGTAAAAATCAATTAGGAAAGAGCTTTAAATAGGTTAAAACAGGCTGATAAGATTGGAATATTTGTATTGGAATTCCCATAGGGCTCGGTTTTAGGAGACTAGGCTACCCCCATACCAACCCGGAAGTAGGCACAGACATCAAAACGAACGCGGTGTCCATTTTCATATACAGTCTATGATACAAATACATATTTTGGCTGTGTTCCAATGTGTGTACTTTGCGAAGTGCAACCCACTGTACTAGGAGTAGTAGTGTGCCTACCTATTTGACGCCGTCCTCGCTTCCTTAACTCACACAAACACGGCGTGTGTGCCATGGCCATAGACTGTATGTGATTATATACAAATAAATAAAAATTAAAATCGTATCGAATTGTGGTACATTTTTGAGTATCAAAAAAATGTAATCGTTAGGTCAGAAAAACAATACTGAATCGAATCGCCATGATGGGCGTGATTTACACCCCTAGTGTATACCATGGAGAAGTCTGGAGTAAAACGTTTGTGATTGGACTGATTGTGTCGTTATTATTTCGAGTAACACTCACTTGCTGCAGGAAGGCAATGAGGTTGCTGGTGCCCCACTTGTCAGGCCGTGGAAGGTTAATATCCTTCAGGTACAGCACCAGGCGCTCGGTGTCGCGGGGCCGGTAACAGCGGCCGGCGTGGGACGCCAGCACCATGCAGCAGTGAGCCAGCGTCTGCAGCACGTGACGCCAGGTCGTCTGGGCGCTACAGTGAACCACGGCCACCTGGGTGGAGCGCAGAGCAGACAGGGCATGGCGCAGCAGCATGCTGGGGACGTAACAGATAAATTGTCAACAACAAAGGTCCTTACAACCTTTTAGCCCTAGATCCACTTTTCAAATGACCCAGTGGGCAAGATCTACGACACAGACATTAGACTTTGTCCAAGTTTCAAGTACAATGCTTAATCAACTCAAATGATTACATTTCAAATTATTAAATCCGTCACTATTTGGATTCATTGAAAGAAACTGTTGAATCGTACAGAAAGCATGGCTCTACAATAGTTCTGTGTTTCATTGATTATTTTATCACGTTTTGGGGATATCCCTTCAGCAGTCTGCAACGACTGCATACGTCTAGTTTCCCGATTGGGATTACTCAAGTATTAAAAAAAAATAAAATAGGGGGCGCGGTGGCAGAGTGGTTATAGGGCGCGTGCCCTCAACCGTAGGTCAAACAGTGCCGAGGGATCTAATCCCCTCTCCGGCTTTCCTGCAATGTCTCCCCCCCGACTCTTCATCCCAGTTTCCGATTTAATTCTGAAAAGAATGAAAAACGGTTGATGCGCCCAAAATCAACTTTAACTTTAGCACAAAAAAGATTGTACTTTTAGTAGTGCAGTACGTGTGGCAAGTCAAATGCAGTCCTTGAGTAGCGCGATTGCAATTGACGCGGCCGGCAAACATGCCATCTAAAAAGTCTGGTCACGTGACTGCAGTAAGCGCCCAGCAATCTATCGGTAAGTTGGTGATCAAGTATGATTATGTTACTTATAGGCTACAGACATGCACCAAAATGTGATCAATTCTCCCATGGGTCATTTCCAACAACTGCACAAAATTTCATCCAGAAACAACTTTTTCAGTTAGTCCTGGCAACAAACAACCAACCAGCAGCACCGGCGCAGGTAATAAATAAATAAATAAATAAAAATCGAAGTATAATCTTTTATTATATTTAACAAAATAGAATTTAATTTTGAATTAATTGCAACAAAAGAAAACCAGAAGTCACCCTTTGCCACAGCCTTGTGGGCCTGCCACCATGAAGGGGGTGCAGTGTGCTGGAGAGAGCCAGTGCTGGAAAGCCTGGAGGCCTCTCTGAGCGTGGACGGTCTGGACCACGGGCAGCGTGGAGGTCTGCTGGAGCTGCTCCAGCCTTAGACTCCCGCTAGGCTGCTGCTGGGGACCGTAGCACAGCAGGCGGCCGCAGCCTGGATCGTAGTAAGTGTCCAGTGGTCTCTTTGGATCCGGGGGTTCCTCTCTGGCCCAGCTCAACAACTAGGGTTACGTACAAACCAAATAAATAGAGAAATTGGTGGTAGTTATAGAGTGCGGTTCTAATCCCCTCTTCGGCTTTTCTGCAATGTCTACCCCCAACTCTTCATTAGTTTCCGATTTAATCCTGCCACTATGTCTCTCAATAAAGAATGAAAAATGGTGCGTGCCAAAAAAACCTTAAAAATAAAGAAAATAAATAAATAGAGAAATTGATAATTGTATATAATAAACAGTCACTGAAAAAGACAAACTTACTTACTACTACTACTACTACTACTACTACTACTACTACTACTACTTACTTATTTTTACAGTGATGCTAATTATGTTATTATATGGTAATTAACTACAAAACGTAACTACAAATGTAAATACAAAATATTTAGTTACTAAAATACCACTTACTCTGTGAGCTATAATGTTGTTACCATGTAATTTGATGACTTTGCATTATCATTGTATTAACACAGTAGTTACTATATACCGCACAAAGTTACTTTGCATTTACACAATTAAAACTACACAATACTTACCAAGTTCTTACTCATTAATCTGTGTTGTTGCCATGTAATGCCTGTATATTTACATGATAATTACTCTGGAATTACATGACAATTAATGTTAACAGGTTTTTTTGTTAATTGTTGACAATTAACAAAGCGTCAGGTAACGGGAAGCGTTACCAAATATGTTAGTAATCAAGTATTCACCCAAAATTCTCCCGCAATGTTTTTGCCAAGATGACAAGCAATTATGCTTTTGAAGAAGAAGAGACATGGTTTTGCCAAGCGCGCAGCACCGTTGTTCCCAGGCGCGTTCGGAAACTGATCATTAATGTTCTGTTCAGTTAAACTAAATATTCAGTTCAGTAGATGTCTGCAGCTTTTAGGCCGGTGCGTCTTATATAAATACTTTTCCATGTTTTCTTAAAAATGACGGAGGTGTTTTTTAGAGGTGTGCTCAATAGTCCAGACAGAACAATGTCACGAAGGAAGTATTTCGATTTTTTTTTTTAATAACCCAATGTTCAGCCATTAATTGTAAAAATCACTGGGCGATCAGAACTATTTCATTTCATCAATTTCCAAATCGAAGGTAATAATGTACTTCTGTTCACTGTGATCGCCCAAGTGTACTGTTAAAATTAATTAATTTAGCTTAATTCACTACTGGAAATGCATTATTTGGTATAAATATATGTAATAAATGTATTTATTAGATGTGGAAATAAAGTCCATAACACCAATACATCTCTATGTATTTTGAGCAATGTTCACCACGGCGTCATTTGACAATGCCTGCATTTGTCAACTGACCCTAGGGACCTTCCATTACATGTCTTTACTCAACAGTCTTTGACCACCCTCTCACCTCCTTGGCCAGGTCCTGGCGGGTCTTGAGGGGCAGGTTCCCCCCCAGGCCCCGGAGCAGAGCCACAATGAACTGGCCCCTGTCCACCACCCCGCCGAGGTGGGAGAGTCCATTCAGCACCGTGCCAACCAGACTGGTCTCCACCACAAAGTCATTCTGCCGCACAGAGAACAGTGGAGAACGGGAGGAATGTTGGCTAGAATTTAAAAACAATGGCGGGGGAATGGAAGAACGTCAGCTAGAATTGAAAACTGATTTCCAAAGGTCAGGTGCAGCTATTTTATTGGACCTTAGCAGACAACGTTTTCTGAAGTATTTTTTTGCACAAAGCACAATACTGTCTGTTTTTGAGGTCACAGCCTACGGCTAGTACAACACCCGAGTACCCAAAGGTGATCGATAACGAGTCCACATTTAAGATAATACATTTAGGGGTGCAAGGATTAGTCGATTAATCGATGGCTAATCGATTATGGAATTAATCGACAACTAATGCAGGAATCGATTAATCGCCAAGGAGTTGATTTATTGTTTTTGTCAGCAGTTTTTTGCTGACACCACCACCTATTCACCTATACAAATTTGATATCACTTTATAATTTCTGAAAATTCTAAATATGAGTGAAAGTATTCAAAATGATTGATAAAATATGTTTGTGTCAGAGTAATAGTTGCCATGATTCATTTCTGTGTCGCTGTGAATATTTTGGGGATTTTTTAAAAGTAAAAATATCTAACAGATTAATTAATTGTTTCAATAATCTGCAACTTATCGACTATTAAAATAATCATTAGTTGCAGCTCTAAAATCAATATTTTGTTGTTTATTCAATGCCATATTCTCTATTGCAGTGGTCTACAAATAGCTATCAACTCCTCAGACGTCCTAAGGAAACACATACTTACTGCCAAAGATGTTGAGACATAAATTCAGAAAGCAGAAAATTACAATTACAATTTTTCATAGAATGTAGAGATGATCTTTACATTATGAGCTGTTCATTTATGGAATATTTGGACCTTCAAACATTATTTGTAATGTTAAAATGGCACTGGCACTAAAAGAGTTAATGTTAACAACATCGAAATTGTACTTTCAAGTACTGTAGTGTACCAACCTATCCAGTGATGTACCCAAACTTGTTCAACGAACGATGGCTCATGAACTCCTTCATATTACAGGCGAACGTGAATGAGATGTTCATTATATAATATGTATAATTGTGAATGCACTCTTTTTTGAGGTTATTGAACGGAGCTGTATATTTGTTCAGAATTAGTTCAGATCAGATTTCAAAAACCTTCTGAGCGAAAACACAGTAATAAAGCAAAAAAAAAAAAAAACACTTTCTAAACTGCACCGTTTCTATCTGCCAGTGAGAATCTAACCAAGCCCCTGATCTAACACAACATAAAACCAGTTAAATAGTATTTGGTTCTGCTTGTGCACTATTAATAATGTGGACAAATCATAGCTTAGAGCAAAATAAAAAAAAGACGAAAAAAGAACTAAAAAGTTAACTTTGGGGAGCAACCTGTTCATAGTTCGAAATGATGACCTATGAACGATGAATGAACAAATTCATTTTACTGAACTGAAATTGGAACAACTTCATATTAAAAGTCAACTTGCCCAACACCTATCACTAACTAGAGTCATTTCACTGACCTGTTTAAGGACCCAGTCCAGTGCCCGGTGGAAGTAGTCTCCCAACCAGTTCTCCAGGTGACCCCGACAGTCCTCTGGCTGACCACTCAACCAAGACTTCAGCAAGGCCCCCACGTCTGTGTCTTCATCACTAAAGTAAGAGTCATTGTTCAAATGGTTTAACTCTTTCTGTCATGATCTAACTAACTTGCGCAACACACCCTCGTCCCGTCCGGAATGCAGTCGATGGTCAGGTTGTCAAGCAAGACGGCGTCTTTTCGTCTCGTTGGTTTGCGGTAACTTGGGGTTCCATTTGGGGAAACGAAAGAAATGTAACTCTTACGCGATGATGCTCCACAGCCTTTAATGCAGCAGCGATTTCCAGCCATGTCGGCTTTTGGCAGCGCCGAATGTAGGAGCCACCCGACAGGAGGAGGTGCCACTGCTCACTCGGGCAGAATTTTTGGAAGCGTGTGACGTCACAATCTCATCCCTAATTGAAAATGATTTCTTGTTTGTTTAATCGCATGATTTCTCTCTCTCTCCTCCTCACTCAACCATATGTTGCAGTTCTATGATTGGCAGGGCTTTCAAGGAACGAAAACGAAAACCAGGAACTTTTTGTATTTTCCAGGGAACAGAAACAAAACCGAAAACGTCGTTATTTTTTATGTTCCGGAAGAGGAACTTACCGGTTTTATTTTGTTCCTGAAAGGAGTGCACTTTGGAATAACTATGAAGT
Organism: Bregmaceros cantori; assembly: GCA_900302395.1. Classification (NCBI taxonomy): domain Eukaryota; kingdom Metazoa; phylum Chordata; class Actinopteri; order Gadiformes; family Bregmacerotidae; genus Bregmaceros; species Bregmaceros cantori. The sequence goes on along the minus strand of OMKY01248841.1, from coordinate 3,396 downwards.
ATGAAGCGCTGCAAGACATTCTGCAGCGTGTTGTTGTGGGTTCGCCCCCACGCGCAACAAGACGTCGGCTGTAGAGCACTACCAGCGGGCAGCAGCAGAGTGGGTTTGCCCCAACATATATTATACAGCATTCAACAGCTGACAGGAACGAAATTAACCGTTCCGTGAACAATATTTTTTTGTTCTAACCGGTTCGGCAACGTAAATTTCTTGGTGGAACTCATAACCGTAAACGCTATAATTATGTTTCTGTTCAGAGCGAACCGATTGGGGAAAAATATCTTCAAAGCCGTGATTGGTCGTTTTTCAATAGGTTGTGTGATGTTCTGCTCTGTGATTGGATGAAAGTGATTTCATGCTTTCTATATAACACATGTCAAAGCTGAGAGCGATTCTGGCCCACAGCAAAAATGTGTCGTCCTCTCATCTCTCCGCTCGCCTTACACAGATTGTTATAGATAAGTTATGTAACTGGTGATACTGGCTTATACGTAATAATTTATAACACAGACTTCTACAAAGGTCCTACAGAAAATGCATACTTACTGACAAAAGGCATTTTGTAGAGAGTGTATGACGTTATGATCACATTTGTTTTCTAGTTAGTAGAGATTCTTGTCATTCCATTGTAAGTTGTGTTGAGATTTTATTTATGGAGAATATTTAGTGAGCCTTCAAAAATCAGTGTGCATTTTTAGTGTTGTCAATAAAAGAGTTAAGAAATGTGCCGACACTCCGCCATGTCCCCAGGCCCCCACGCTCCGAGTGTCCCCGTCGGATTACGCAGCACAGGCGTGGACACTGAATGGTCAGTAAGTCAAGCCGCAAAGATCCGACCCAGGTGGGGGGGCTAACGTGCAAGCGAACGTTTCTGACGGATGAATTTTGCTTTTTTGAGACACATGCACCGCCATTAAAATATGGACAAAACTGATGGGAAGGAAGTTTTAAATTACGACTTCCTGAAACACCACCACATGCTTGTACCTTGTGCCCGGTAGCCCCATGCGAAATGAGTCCGCTTGAGTCACCAGCAGTCTGCTGACATCACAACTCATTCTTAACTACCAACATCTATATGAGCACAGAAAAAACAGACACACAAACAGCTGACCTCAGGAAGATCATGCCCATGCGAGAGATGGTGGCAGGGGAGGCACAGCTCAGGTCGTGGGTTTCAAACAGGAAGTTGACGTTGGGACCAAACTGGATGCGTTCCCCACTGGGCATGGTCAGCAGCCGGTTGTCGTCCAGCACCGAGTTGAGGCTCTCGACCCACTCTGGATCAATGTCTCCGTCACACACGATCCATGATGTCACCTCTGGAACCCCCAAAACACATGATCACATGATCCATAGTAGAGTCAGACCAATATATTGGTGACCGATATATATTGGTCGATATGAGGCATTTTTCCAGATCGGTGCTGTATCTGTATCGGTGAATTTCCCTGCCGATATGGAGGAATCTGCAATATTATTGCAATTACATGCACGGTTAAGATTTAGTAATTTTACCGTCAACTGCCCCTACCCCTATATGAAAGCAACATTAAATATTGATTACAATAGGGTGTGAGTCCCATTATCCATATGCTTTCCATAAGCCTGGTGTTTAATAAACCTAAGCAAAATAACACCAGCAATATGTGGCATCAGCTGAAAAAGACCCACCCTGTTCTAAATGATGATGCCATGGAAATGACTACAACACCAAAAAACGTCTTTCCAACCCTGTTAACAAGCTCGATGACAATTGACTGACAGCACTTTTGTTTCACTTTTTTGCTTTCTTTTACAGCTCTAAAATTCACTATATTTGTAACATATCGGTTATTGGTCCACCGGGCAAAAATCAGTTATCGGTATCACAATCACACCATGATGTCCATGATCTAAGACAGAGAGAGAGAGAAACAGTGTCTTCCAATTTGCATACTTGCAAAGTACACTACGGTGCTGCGGCTGCCGCAACAATGCCTGCAACCACCATTGCCTCTTCAGTCGCCATTTGACTGATTTTTTTTCCCCGGTGTGGTCCCTCCCTCCCCTTCCGCTACGTATTCAAAATGGTGTCTTGCAAAGTGTCCCCACTTCACATTTCGACCGTGCACCATCCAATTACTTGCGGCACACTACATGTTGTTTCTTTCGACGTGGAACAGCAAAAACACCAAAACAAAGTATTCAAAGTTGATCGAGAGTTGGATCAGTGATTGGCCTGCCTCTTGACATGCTTGATTCAGTAACACAGAACAGAATGCACAAGAAGTTGAAATGTATTCTGAATGACTCCAATCACCCACTGTACTCTATCTTTGAGAATCTGAGGAGCTCTCAAAGCTCACGCCGGGTTTCCACCAAGAAATGCGCCACACCGACGCCCAACAGCGCCACGCCATTGTACCTGCGCACCTGCATATTCGCTTTGTTTCCATCAGCTTGCATGCAGAGCGCTGAGCGCAGTGCGCTGAAGGCTGCGGGACACGTTTGGCGCGATAGTTGGCTTTGCCCAGAACACCAGCAGATACGTCACTTTCCCCTTTCTCTAGCCGGTTTTGTGTGTGTGAGCGTAATATGAGAGGGAGAGACCGAGGAAGAGAAAGAGAACACTCAGTGAAAGTCGGCTGTGTAATAATAATAAATAAATAAATAATAATAATAATAATAATAATAATAATAATAAACCTGCGTGTTTGTGTGTGTGCGCGCATGTGTGCTTATGTTTGTGTGTGGTGCCGTCGTCGTTTTGACGTGCTATCCTTTATTTGTAAAGATATAGAGGTAAAGCACTTCATTTAGTCGCATATACATATACGTGGACAGTAAAATTCTTCCTCCGCATTTAATATCCATTAAGATGGGTTACTACCGCAGACAGCGGGATAATGTTTCTGTTTCACGTGCGATCAGCACGGTTGAAACAGGAGCATATGCGTGCGCGCACACACACACAAATTCAATTGCTAGCTGCAGCCACAACAAGTATAGAGCGGCTATCCTTTCAGCTGCCCGATACCGACTGCATATTGCGACCGGCGCGGACGCGCACACACACACACACACACACACACACACACACACACACACACGCCCGGGGCTGGTGCTGTAAAATCCATTTATCATATTATTTTTGCATATTATTTTTCTCCATGAAGTGAAGGGAATACCTCGGCTCTACAAGCGCATGAAGGGTCCACCAATTCAATTGCTCAGCACGCCTGTCAATCATGGAATAAAAGGCACCCCGCCCCCTCGCGCTGTGCAGCGCGGCGTTGAAAATCAAAAATATATATTTCCTGCGCTCTGCGCTGGCGCATTGGCGGCGTGGCGTTGGCAGCGCTGCCTGGTGGGGTATGCACCGATGGCTGCAACACCTTTGTTTTTTGGCGTGGC
>OMKY01248838.1:0-12006 GCA_900302395.1 Bregmaceros cantori | reverse complement strand
TGGCGCTGACTGCATACTTCTAGTTCTGTTATGATTCGTATAGCTAATAAGAAAGAATATGGACTCAGTCAGCGAAAAGGTTGGATGCCTTTCCGGGCCATCCGTTTGATACAGAAAATCAAGAAGCAAACACAAAACAATTGCAGCACACACTGTGCAAAAAGGATAAACAAATCACCAGTGTACAGGTAAACGAGTCTCTGGACACAGTAAGCAAACAATGTTCATATCATAAGAGTCTTGGTGTGAGTACTCATCTCCGATTGTTGGCCCGTGACCGGCAGGCTCGATCCGGAGGTGGACAAGGTCGATCCCAGGAAGAACTTGGACGCTGCGTCGGACTTGCGCCCGAAGCCCCCTTAAGAAGGGGAGAGCAGCCAATCACGGAACCGCTCCGGAGACGAGATCGGTATGCGCCAGCTGTGCTGGTGCGGTCCACGTACGAACCTGGCGCCTGGGTGCCGCCCGTGGACGAGCGGCTCATGACAAATATATTATAATAATAAATAACCATTAGAATAGAGGGTGGCCATCTTGAAAAAAAAATGGCAGCCATCTTGGATTTTTATTTGTCCAAGGCACTTTTACAAATGGATTTGAATCAACATTTGTGACAAATTTCATGATTGAATCATTAAGTGACATTTTTCTGAGGACAATTTTTTGATCTGACCGCTTTTCCCCTCGGACAAAATTGTTCAATAGACCCTAACAAACAACTTCCAAGTGTAAACAAAACTTTTGAATCAATGGTGAACCAATTGCCTATACACGGAACCCCACTATAGTAATAATACACGCAGAAAAGCGTGTTCTGTTCAGCGGCCCCAATTCAGTTCGAAGAGGGACTTTTTTTTTTTTTTTTATAATGTCGAATGAATAAACAGCATAGATAGGAAAATAAATACTTGAATACATAAAACAGATTGCAACACACACACACACCCTCACACACACAAACCTTGCAAGTCCTCATCGGGCCGAACATGCACTTGCCCGACCTGTAGCCCGAAATTTAGTGAAAATCCTATTTTGCACTTATCCTATTTTGCTCCGTACGCGCACGCATGTGTATGTGCGTGTGTGTGCGTGCGTGATGCCTCGCGACACAGAAGCCGCGATGCAAACTTGTTTTGTAATAGCAGCTCATAGGCCGCGGAACCTGTTTTACCGATTCAATGTGCATAAATCCAAACGTATATCCAAAGTGAACAAAAACAAATTAATACATCCAACGAATATATCCATGCTATGGGAGAACGAAATGTAGGGTCAGCCATTAATTCACACTCGACAGATGCGCTGGCTGTGCCAAACGCAGAAACACACACACACAGTGATCAGCTAGGCTCGCAACATGCACCGGCCTTTGTTGCGCAGTAAAGGAACTGACCATAAATGTTCCGTCCACAGCTTCATGGAACTTTTAGAAAGCGATGTCAATCACCTGTCCTCTGTCTGCTTTTTTGGGGGAAAGTGTTGCCTGACCAAGGAATAAAAGTAGATAAATAAAAGCTGTTTGAACAGGTCTATGAGACTATATACTATATATTTATTTTACAGTCTACCGAACTTGTGCATTGAATCAGCGACAGTGTTGCACTAACCATGCTACAAAAATAATACATTCAAATCAAACAAATTTATCAGACGTCCTATGGCAGCGTGAACTGAACATTGAGCAAATGACAGACTTGGAAAAAGCGTGTTTTTGGCATGTCGGCAATGAATACGCTCTGCGTGCGCTATCAATGAGTTCAACCCTCGTTGGGCATAAATTATGTACATTCATTGATATAAGCTATCCGTAAGTTATCGAACGGTTCTATACAATTTACTGACACGTTGTGTATATGTCCAATTCGTTAACACGTTATTTATGCGCACAAACTAAAAATAGTTGAGTGTTCAACGTACATGACGAATGCTATCTTCAGGGGCACGCCAGGCATGCGCTGCCTAAATCGTCTAGGTGTAACAGGCCTTTAGCTTCGATGAGCCGGTGGTATAAGGTTATCTTAGTATCTTTGGGTGTGAAAGTGATGCCCCTCGCCTGTAGTTCCCTGCGGAGTTTGGCGAAGGACCACGGCCTGGTGGTGGAGTTGGTCACTGGTACCTCCGGGTTGGTCTGTGTGTTCTTGTTATTGGTTTTGGCTGCGCTTTTCCTTGGCCGTCCCATGACGTTGTCACCCCTTTCGTGGGTTCGGGGTTGGCTGTTGTTGCGTTAGGTGGAGGAGATGGTCCGGTGTTGGAGGCCTCGATGGTAGTGCTGGCTGAGGTATGGGTGCAACTTGCCTGGGTGATTCCGTCGGGGTGGTTCTGGTGAGCGGTGGTCGAGGCTGGGGGGAGGAAAAGAATGGGTCCACGTCTGGGATGTCGGAATTCTCGGTGTCATAGTGCCGCATGAATAGCTCCTCGCTAGACATGTTGTCAATGCCGGAATTTCCAATACAAGAAATTTGACGGGTTCGAACTTCTTCCTGTTTGGATTTTAAATAGGCGGCCATATTGCCGCCTAGGAACCGGATTGGCTGTTCTGATGGTCACGTGCACGAAACTTGTAATTTCTTACTTTTTGCCCTTACTCTGAAAGGTAGTGCAATAGTATTTTTAGGCCCTTTATAGTCTACAGTCTTAACTTACGGCACAGAGAAACTTTTTTCCACTCTGTTATGAATTCCAATAGGAATCTCCTAATATGAACGCAAGTAGAACAAGGGTTGGGTTCCTCAAGGGCAAACCTGTATATTGTGAATACAATTTCAATAAAAAAACAAAAGAAGAAAATAAAATGAACTAAACATAAATCAAAGAGTCTCTCGATGGATATTTCTTAAGCAGGAGTCTTCAGACGCAAGGTGAGAGTTCATACAAAAAGTTCCTAGCAACTTATCTACATTTCCAAGTTGCTGCCGACGGACTCGGCTTTGGGTTAGCCGGAGAGGAGAGGTCTGGAAGCAGATGAATGAAACAATTAATACACAGCACCGAAAAATACTATTAATTTATTTTTAACTACTGTGTGTGTTGTGATCAGGAAACAAAAATAAAACGCAGAGGAAAAAAACATTAGCTATACTCTTTTGAATAACAATCTCACGGAAAAGAAACATAACATGCCCCTCCAGGCTAACGCACCTGTTGGGGATTTTGCCGTTGCGACGTCTGAATGCCAACGCAGTCCACTTGAAGGGAGCGGGAGCCAATCCGCGCGCTGCTGCGCCGACTAGGCACATCTGCCGCTGATAGGGTGCGGCCCGTGGGCGAAGCGCGCGGAGATGTGCCATCCACAACAGAGGTAAGGCTATAGCATCATATATCATTTTTCTGGCCGTTTTAATGGTTTTTAATTTGCTCCAAAAGGTAGTGCAATAGTATTTTTAGCCCCTTTATAGCCTACAGTCTTACGTACGGTGCAAAGAGACTTTTTTTCGGGAGGTAAGGCTATATTTTTTCGGGCGTTTTAACTTTTTTTTGCTCCGGAAGGTAGTGCAATAGTATTTCAGCCCCTCTACAGTCAATCCAAATCCAATCCAAATCCATGACTCTCAACATCGGGGCACCCCAGGGCTGTGTTCTCTCAGCCCTCATTTTTTCTCTGTACACAAATGATTTGATTTCCCATTCTCAATTTGTTTCTTTTTTTAAGTTTACCTACAGGGCTGAGATGGCAGCCATGGTAGATTGGTACTCATCGCACAATTTTGTTTCAAACCTCTCAAAGACCAGAGAAATTATATTTGACTTTCGTAAGAGCACATCTGCGCCTCCCTCTGGTCATTAACGACCAGCCTGTTGACAGGGTTGACAGCTTTAAGTTCCTCGGAACCACAATCTGCTGCTCCCTGAAATGGGAAGTAAACACCAACAACATCCTGAGCTAAGGCCACCAAAGGCTCCACTTTCTGCGTCAGTTGAGAAGACTGGTTCACTTCTACAGAGCCACTGTGGGTCTCAGTCTTCTCAGTCACAGTGTGGTACGCCAACAGGGTGGTACGGATTGCGTCGAAAATCACCGGCCACAGCGGTGACACTCGGCAGTCTGCTAAGCTCCCCCTAAAAAGACACACCTGGCGATCCGCTAAGATCCCCCTACAAAGACACACCTGGCGGTCGCTAAGATACGGAAACACACCTGGCGGTCGCTAAGATACGAAGACACACCTGGCGATCCGCTAAGGTCCACCTACAAAGACAGCTAATCCATATTATAGTTGTAAAAGTTGCATGGTCTAAAGGCTTCAGTTGGCTCTGTGTGTTAACACACTGCACTCTGGTGTCAAGTTTCAAAACTGACTGCAGGCGTCGTATGTTGCATGATGTATGTGTAGTTTACTATGTAATGTAAACTACATGTGTAGTTTACTATGTAATGTAAATAAATAATTAAATAATTAAATGACTTTATGTTGAAGATTAAACACACCTGTTCATTTCATTCAAAAAACATGTTTCTATTTAATTGAAATATCGAATGTTTATTGAGTCTGAAATTATGTATTTAACATAAAGTAAATCTATTTATTTAATAGCAAAGTTTATTTAGCATCATTGAACAACACAATATTAAATAACATTTATTAAGTCATAAGTGATAGTAAAAGATTTAAGTTGACTAAACAAAACTTCTAAAAGGTCTGTAAAGTACAGTCTTCTTTTAGATAGTTTTAATTTACTTCTATCTTTTAAATTTATATATTTAATGTTGTTGTGCTTATTCCCAGGTTTACAACCTCTGTTCCTGTGACCTTTATGCTTCCTGACTGCATGTACCATCTAGCGGTGTGCGATGCATGGACGATGAGTTGGTTCTGACTTACCAGGCTCGTAGAATGACGCGAGTCCTGACCATTGTTGGGGTTATCTGCCTGCGCGTGCACAACACATAATTGTGTAGCGGCCTCTTGGCAGGATTACACAGAGCAGACTTAATTCTGCGAGTGATTGAATGGGAGGTGATGTGTGTCGGCGCGCGCGGCGCTAAGCCTCGCTTCTTGATCCCGGCCTAATGGGCACCGGCCAGCCTTTGAATGTGTCACCCGGCGTCACCCATGACGCCTAATCTCCGGCGGACCCTTGGGAACCACGGGGAAACTCTGGGAATGACCTCGGAGAACATCCATTCTGGAGGTCACATGACTTGATCCTCAACGTTCCCAGGTGTATGCGCGCGTGTGTGTGTGTTTAAATAGTGACTCAGTTAATGGGGTAAAGAGAAGCTTTGAGAGCACATCGATTCATCCCCAAGTGGAAATTTCAATGTTTTTAAACAACTGAGCAATAAACGAGTTCATGCGTAAACATTTTATCCGTCCATATTGTGCTATAAAGACACTCACCTGCGGTGTCTGTATACCAATCTGTCTAGGGCATCGGAGAAGACTGAACCCCAGAACCCCTAACCCTAACCCCAGATACTGTAGAGCCATGTTTTCTGTTGGATTCAACAGTTTCAAGGAATATATATTGTGACAAGGTACAGATCTGGCCTATCTACAAAATAATTTCTGCAGCACTTAAGGTTCCTAAAAGTACAGTGGCCTCCATAATCCTGAAATGGAAGCAGTTTGGGACAACGTGAACTCTTCCTCGATCTGGCTGTACAGCCAAACTGAACAATTGTGGAAGAAGAGGCTTGGTGGGTCCGCGTTGGCTGAGTGGTTATGGACACCGCACCTAACGCGTCCCCATTCATGTTAGTGGTGCTGTGTCTACCGCAGTGTCTGGAGTGTCGTGATTTCCACTACACTCGCCGATTTGTCTGTAATGTCTACCCCCGATCTCGATCCGGTTTCCGACTAATCCTATCCAATAAAGATGGAAGAACGGCGCTGACATCGGAAAAAATAACTTTAAAAAAAAAAAGATTGGTGAGAGAGGTACAGAGGAACCCAAAGGTTACTCTGACTGAGGTACAAAGATGCCTTGTGAGATTGGAGAAAATACCACAAACTCAAAGATCACTGCATCTCTCCCCTAGTCGGGTCCTCATCGTAGAGTTCCCAGCAGAAGCCGATCCTCGGTGCATATGATAGCCTGCATAGTCCTTGCCAAAACACATTTGGAAGGACTCCCAGGTCATAATAAATAAGATTTACATTTTTTGCCATTAAATCTACGCAGTATATGTGGAGAAAACCCAGCACTAACCAATATCCCACTAACCATTTCAACCATTTTTGCCGTTTTTTATAGGGTCAACTGAAACATGCAATGGCTCGTTTGAAAAGCGAGACTTTAATCTGTGAGTTGCCAAAAACCGTGTGTCTCTAGGTTTCTCCATCACCTTGCAATCCTACACTAAACCAAGGCAGGTGTCTGCAAAAATCGCCTAGTTTGACATTGAAGAGGAGATATCGCGGCTTTTCTAAAACCTGCGCCTGTCACGCTTCAATACTTTCTATCTCTCTCCCTTCCTCTCTCCCCCCTCTATCTCTCCCTCCCTCCCCCCCTCTCTCTCCCGCTCCCTCTCTCTCGCTCTCTCCGCTTCCCTCTTTCTCTCCCCTTCCCTCTCCGCTTCCCTCTCCGCTTCCCTCTCTCTCTCCTCCCACTCTCTCTCCCTCCCTCCTCTCCCCCCCTTTCTCTCTCCCTCCCTTCTCTCCCCTCCCTCTCTCCCCTTCCCTCGCTCTCTCCCGCTGCTCTCTCTCTCCCCTCCTCCCCCCCTCCCTCTCCCAGTCTGTCTTGCTGTCTCCCCTTCCCTCTCTCTTTCCCCCTCCTCTCTCTCCCTCCCCCCCCCTCTCCCAGTCTGTCTCGCTGTCTCCCCTTCTCTCTCTCTCTCTCTCCCTTCTCTCCCCCTCCTCCCTCTCTCCGCACCGCGCTGCTTGCCGATGGAATAGCCTATCACGGGAGGGTGCCGAACCTGCCAGGACTCCGCATCACAGGAGGGCAGGCACCGTTTCCGACCTCAGAGTGGCATGTCCACGAGTGATAGCGGAGCGCGGATCGCCGACTGGTATATAAATGTATTCCGCTTCAAAATGTATTCCGATCCACTTGAAGCAGATCTGGAGGTTTATACATGAGCTCTTTTGAAGCGGATCCACCTATAAGCGGATTATATTTAGGCTTTTTGGTACGATGTAAACGGGGCTACTTTTCACCCTCTGGGAAACGACATGCACGATCAAAGTGTCTAGTTTTGTAATATGTAAAAAAAGGAAAAAAACGTATTTGGGAGTCAATGAGTTAATAAGAAGTATTCATTATGAGAACCTATTACTAAGAATAACCCCTTCCTTCTCTGCATAGTTGAAAAGCTCATAATGAGCTTTTCAACTGTGATAGCTGTGATACCCATATACTTCAATAAAATAATAGAATATTAATAGACCCAAGTGTCAACTTGCTTCCAAACTTGCTTGCCACCACTACTCAACAAAACCCCAGGCGAGAGGAGAGAGCGGGTACGTACTGATGTTACCTGGGGAGATCTGTCCCTGCGCATCGGCCGAGGCTCCCGCTGCGACGGGCTACCCGCCGGTTCCAGGGGTCCTGATGCTCTCTCAGCTTGGTCAGGGCCTCGCCCTCCATCCTCCGATGGGGCTGGGACCGAATCTGGGCTCGGACCCTTATCCGGTTGTTGTTCCAGCACTGGTGGTCCAGCCGTGCTTGCAGCCCGCTGATCCTGGCCGACTGTGATCACCCAGCCTGGCCCGGGCCTTGCCTTGCTGCCCGTGCTCCGCTCCTGCATCCTGGCCCGACCCCTGAATCGGCCTGCCGGTCCCCGGGCCCACTCGCCACCCACATCCCTGACAGCGCTAGATGTAACTCTGAATGGTGGATACACTTAGGAGGTTGTGACCGGTCCTACGGCTGCACTATACACAACTCTATATAAAGGCTGGTCCATCACTTTCATCTTCCTCAATACTGAGCACCTGCCTTGAGGAAATAAAGGCGTGAATGGCAGAAAATGTTCTCCAACTGAATAGCTCCAAAACAGAATCTTATTTGGCCCACCACACCAGGTCCGGTCATCTCCCATATCACACATCACCTTCTCTGGCCAAAACATCCCTAGCAGCAGCGTACAAAAACTTGCTGCTAGGGTCCTGATGAGGGTGCAAAAATATGACCATATAACACCTGCCCTCCACACACTCCATTGGCTTCCTGTTGCATTCAGGATTGACTATAAACTGGCTCTGTTAACTCACCAATCCATCCATGCAACCAGGACCCCCTCACGCAACCTCCGCTCAAACAATACCATCAACCAACAAGGACCAAGCTGCACACCATGGGTGATCGGGCTTTCTGCTCAGCCGCTCTCCAACTATTGAACTCCCTCCCAGAAAGGCCTAAAAACCTACTTTTTCAGAAAAGCCTTTTCGTGAACTATTTCTCATGTGCTTTTTTACCTGTTTTTAATCTGTTTTTGTGTGTTTTAAACCTGTTTGTATCCTTCTGCTGCACCTTGAGAACTTTAAAGTGCTTTATAAATGAAATCTATTATTATTATTACTAAGTACACCCCTCGATGGTCCCGGGGGTACCCACTGACGTCATACACCACTGAGTCCCATGCATCTTGAATCTTGTGGCGGCCTAAGGGATGGTAACACCGCAATACCTGAGTGCCGAAAGGCCACTCAGGATTCGCCTTGGCATTCTGCCACAGGGGCCCACCATTCGCCTGGAGATTCTCCTGGGCCTGATAGTAAACCAACAAATGGTCCACAGGCAGAGCTGCCGGCCAGCTGAACAGGAGTTCGTAACGTGTCACCCCGGTTACACCATGGACTGTTGTGTTGAACAACAACTGGGAGAGTTAGCAGGGCCAGTGGACTTTCTGGGCCGGGAATAGGGGGCGCAGGAGATCATGTAAAGTGCGGTTAAACCGCTCACACTGCCCATTTCCCTGAGGGTGGTAGTGGGTGGTGCAGCTCTTCTGAATGCTATAGATGTGACAGAGCTGATGCATCAGTTCACTTTCAAAATTTCGTCTCTGATCATTGTGGATACATCCCGGTAGCTTGTAGACACAAAACCACTGTTCTGTCAGAACCTTCACCACCGTGGGGGCTTTCTGATCCCGTATGGGGTAAACCTGTGAACTTGGAAAAGACATCACCTCGCTCCAGGGTGGTGAAATCCAGAACACAACCGTACCATGGGTGATCTGTCGTCGTGGCCAGCTTTGGGCACAGTGCACCGTTCACAGTTCTGGCAATGCACCCGTATGTCCCGGCGCATCCCCGGCCAATAGCAGCGCTGCGCTACCTATCCGCCTCCACCCCGGGTGTCCCCCGTCAGTAGGTTTGGTAACAATAGCTGGAGGGCGGGGCCCATTCCTACCCTAGCCCAGCAGGATTCCATCCCGCTCGACCAGTCGGCTCCAAGCTCCCAACCTCCCTGCCCTTGCCGCTGGCCCCTGGCCGAACACCAGCTCGCCATTGGGCAAGGAGCGGACCTAACTAAGTGTCCTGCTCCTGCAGCCGAAGCAGCTTCTCGGCTGTCCATGTCGGCAAGCCCGTGACCTGGTGGCGTCCGCCCACTTACCGGCCTCCGGGAGGCGGGAAAGGGCATCCGCGTTCCGATTGGCCTCCCCTGGCCGGTAGCGGATGTCCAGGTCGAACGTGGCCAACTCCGCTACCCAGCGGTGTTAGGCTGCACTCAGTTTAGCGGTGGAAAGGTGACTCAGGGGGTTATTATCGGTATAAACCACAGATTTTTGCCCTATCAGATACTCCCAAAAATGTTCAGTGACCGTCCACTTCAGCCCAAGCAGCTCCAGCATCCGTGAGCGTTGGACATATCCCTTTTGGTCGGCCGCAATCCGTGGCTGGCATTCCACCGACTGTGTGACTAGCTTCCACATCGAAGGCTCAACTAAAATCGGCGTATGCTAGGACCTGCAGGCGCTGATGAAACATGGTGGAAAACACAACAATATCATCAAGATAATACTGACTGACATAATCCAAATGGCATTCGATTGAATTGGAACAGGCCGAACGGGGTGCAGAATGCTGTCTTGTGACCGTCACCTTTGGCGACCGGCACTTGCTTGTAGCAGTGTTGTTTTTGGCAGCCATTTGCAATTTATTTTTACTCATAGTCATTGAGACCAAGTTGGCAGTAGTCATAGTGACTTTTAGTCTAATTTTAGTCAGCAGTTCTAATTTTCATCAGCAGATTTAGTCAAAATAATAATAATTATATATATATATATATATATATATATATATATATATATATATATGCTGTAAACATGACGCTGTATTACAACTTTATTGTGAAGTGAATCTTTCTGAAGTATTTTTGAGACTAGTGGAACATGCAATATTTCAGAAATTCCAACGTCAGGTCTGTTATTTGCTTTGTGTACATTACATGCTTTATTGGTGTTGATTTAGCGATGTATGTGCGTGAGATGCTGATTGATTGCTGATTTTGCCACATGTTGCAATTTGAATAGACAACTGTATTAATTATATTCATTTACTAATCAACAAACCTATCAACTACCTACTAATTGTTTCAGATATTTATTTTAAAAATGGCTTATTACATTATAATCACATTTCTTCTTCAACAAACATACAGACACAAATTGTATTACTAAATTACACCAATGAACCAAGACGCTGCAAAGAATCTTGGAACAAAAAAAAATCAACAGTAATTTGGTCAACAAGTGATTGTATTATACAATATATTCACGGCCCCACGCAAAGCACCGCTGAGCCCCGCGTCCACACGATGCAGGACATGCAAGATGGGCTTGCGTCCGCACAGTGGGGGGGGGATTCTTTGGCATCTACACCACACCAGCAGAGGCTCCCTGAGCCTATGCAATACACATGCCCAACCAGTAGGTGCGCTGTGCGCTGTAGAACATCCACACTGTAGCTGTAGAAAAAGGAGCTGCGCTGTCTCTCAAGATTGGTGTGTAGTATGCGATGATCCGCTCAATTTGTTAGGGTTAGCTAACATTTAGGAGTAGGAGGCTAGGGTTAAAGTTAGGTGTTATGGATAGGTTATGATCATTTTTTAGGAGGTTAGGGTTAAAGTTAGGGGTTAGAGTTATCGTTATGTTAGGAGTTAGGGGCTAAGGCTTTGTGGGGATTGACAGGCGTTTTGGGGGAGTTGCACAGCACAACACGCCATAGCTTCGGCAAACATTTACTCAGTTTGCTCAGGTTGGGTGTGTGTTTTGGGGGTGGAAATATAGCTCAGCGCGTGCATTGGTGGAAATCTAGCTCAGCGCATGCTTTGGTGGAAATCTACCTCAGGATGTGCATTGCGCGTCAGGTGATCACAGATAAAAAATAGCCGGCTCTGCTAGGCTAAAGTCCTGTCCTTCCCAGCATCTATGGACCTCCTTCACCCCTAACCCTCTGCTAGGTTACCTGAGAAACTCATGTCGCTGTACTACATGACGGACCTCCTTCTCCCATTCCTCTACTGCAATCCCGTCCTCTGCTAGGTTACCTGAGAAACTACAGTTCGCATGCACATCCACCTTGAAAATCACTTCTCCACAAGCTCAAATAGGCCAGGCCACACCAGGTTTCAGGTCCTATTGAGTTTCATATCCCATCGTTTGATGGTCGCTGATTTGTCACCCTCCGTTGGGGTGATGCAACGTGGCCGGCCAATCACAGGAGGGGTTGGGGAGGGTGTGTGCCCCCCCCCCTCCCCTATACCCCTGTCTGGCAGGCACCAATAGAACAAAGCTAGACAGGATCCTGCAGGTATCCCCTGCCACGAGTGGGGTGCCATTACCTTTGTCTCCCTCCTCACCCCTGCTGTACATGCTGAACAGCGGCCACAGCAAATTGTTGTGAATTCATGTGCTAATAGGGAGGTTGTCACACGCGCAATGTGGGGGTGAGCACTGCCATATCACAATTGAGTTTTTTTTTAAAAGGGCACCACCCCTTTGTGGACTCGTAAGAACAGTGGAAACACAGTTTTTTGTAGTGGAGAAGTGGCTTTAAGTGTGTTGATGCAGATGCTGTGCTACCAAGTGATACTATTTTTTTATTAGTACATACATAT
>OMKY01248836.1:23878-34633 GCA_900302395.1 Bregmaceros cantori | reverse complement strand
CAATTATCTCGGAACGGCGAGTTGACTGTGGCTGTGTCCGAAATCGCTCCCTATCCCCTACTCCCTACCCCCCATATAGTGCACTCACTTATAGTGCACTCAACAGCAACGGCCGAGATTTCGGACACTAGAGTTGGTGCAGTCAAAATTATTATAAAATGTAATTATAAAAAATATAATTATAAAATTCAACAATCACCACAAAAAGTCAGAAGTACTTACATTTATAACGATTGGCCGTGGTCGGTCTCTATTTACTCCCGCCGTGCCATTTATTTTGCAGCTTAGGTCATTTTAAAAACGTCTCGCAATGCATTATGGGTTATATTGCTTCGTCTAGGGTACATCTGATGCTCACTACTTTTTGCGGTGCATAGTGGGATACTTTCAGTGCACTATATAGGGTACATGGAGAATTCGGACACCCCTAAAAAATGGTGTGTGCTCTATATAGTGCACTATATGGGTGATAGGGAACGATTTCAGACACAGCCACTGTGAGAAGCTCTGACATTAAGACGCATCGTGTGGTGCTGATGATATTCACATCTCGAAGCTAGCCTAGCAAGCCAGAATCGACGAATCGGATCGCACGCGACTAGAACGAACATTGGGTCTGTTGTGGAGCGTATCAAAGAAGGGTGTGGCGTGTTGGGAAAATATTGTTTTTTTAAATCAAAGTTATCCAATCACAGCAAAGTAGGCGGAGCAATTGACGATAGCGCTTCTTGGTCTCGTAACGTACCAAACTCCGCCCATATCTCGCCTCGCAGAGAGAACCCCCTCAAAGTGGCGCTGATTGGCTGGTTGTCAAACACCCAATAATCTGGTGGTTCTGGTGTCAGAATAATCTGACACCAGACCCAATGTTCGTTCTAGTTGCGTGCTATGCTTGGACGATTAGTTCGCCTTGCCAGGCTAGGCGGTCTAATCAAATCGGTCTGGGATGCTGTTTGCACAACGATTGACGGCGAGAGTTTCCGATGGCAGCTTTTTGCTTTGATGACTATGGGCACACACACACAAATAGGCTGTGTCCGAAATCGCTCTCTATTCCCTGTATAGCGCACTATTTGGGACGCACGCCAATTTGTAGTAATGTCCGAATTCTCCATGTACCCTATGTAGTGCACTCAAAGTATCCCACACTGCACAGCGAAAAGTAGTGAGCATCGATGTGTCCTAGATGAAGACCACCAGTCCAGCAGCATGGAGCAACACAACAACACTTGTCCAATCCCAAGTATCCACAACAATGACACCACAACCACAATCACCGCTGACCATCAACAATACAATAATTCAGCACCCAACGTCTTTTTTAAAGGTTACAAGCCTATTTCCTGTGTCAGTTTTTGTGCATAAACTTCGGACTTAAAAATCCAGAGCCTAAAATCGATGTAATGGCATCGTCAGTGGTTCAGAACGTCATCTTCGGACGTTTCGACCATAAACCATATGCCCTCCGTCGCTCTGTTGGGTCGCAGGGGGCGATCAGTCCTTCCAATTAGTGTTCAGAAATTTGCAGCGGACCAATACGTGCATGTGTGTGAACTACAGCTTCAACTACAACAACCAGAGTCCTCTGCACATCAATAACACAACCTTCTGAGAACCTACTCAACCATTGTCTACCTCTGCTTCTATTACTTTCCTTTAATGCCTCGAGGCAGTTTTGGTGGGCCGATTTGGGAGCTCTTTATATGACCGTAGAGGTTTAGAGATCTGCTTTTGGTTATCACCAAGTTTAGTTTCAGTGAAGTCAGCCGACACAGTCATCTTATTTCTATGTGAGTCTGGGAAAAGACACACAGAACACAAGAGCCACAGTAACGATGACATAACCCTCTCCGTTGGCGGGGGTAATTCATCATCAAAGCGGGTGCCGTGCCCCCACGGCAAAAATCGATTCATCACCCCTGCATCGATGCTTCCAAGTATGCAATGAAACGTGACACGGGTGCCCCCTAGTGTCATGCGTTCGCGTAGAATCGGAGCGCCGCGCAGCGCCGTTCCGTCGTAAATCGTTCCCTAATGCAATAATGTGGTCGGCGGCTGCAAGAGGCCGCTCCGGTAGCACAAACACTGGGCTGGAATGACACATGATAGCTGTCATGTGACCTCAGTTTATATACTGCACATACGGCGAGCGCCTGCTCCCGTGTTCCACGTTCACTTGCGTCTGTGCAAACATTTCATACGCCCCTGTTTACATTTTCCCTCTGTTTCTATGAAGAGATGTTAGCTGATACCAATATGTATATGCGCGGATGTACGTAGGGTGGATTACCGTAATGTGGCCCATTTTATGCAACCTCCTAATGTGGGACAGTCAGTTGCTTAACGTGGGCCAGTGTAGTGTTAAACAGTTGAACTCAATGTTAGGAGCCACGGTAAAGATACTTTATGTCGTCACACATACATACATGTACAGTGAAATTCATCCTCCGCATTTCACCCATCCCTGAGGAGTGGTGGGCAGCCGCGTGCACAGCGCCCGGGGGGCCAACTCCAAATCCTGAGCCAGTGCCATGGCCAGGTGCACTGAATGGAGCAGGTTGACTAGAACATGTTTTTGGTAGTGGGGGAAACCGGAGTGCTTGGAGGAAACCCACACAGACACAGGGAGAACATGTAAACTCCACACAGAAAAGACCTGTCAGGGTTGGGATACCAACCCAGGACCTTATAGCTGTGAGGCAGCAATGCTAACCACTGCACCACTGTACTGCCCCAGTGGAACTTAGGTGTTCCAAATTAGGCAGTGGCCCACATTAGGGCAATCCACCCTACACATAGAGGTGCGTATGTGTGTGTGTATCTATGCACAGTTAGTGCATTAGAACTTCAAAATGCTTTAAACACAGAGAGAGAGAGAGAGAGAGAAAACGAGACGGCCGATGTGTCTTTGCGTATGTGTGTCTTGGCGCATGTGTGTGTCTTTGCATGCATGTGCGTGTCTTTGCATGTGTGTGTCTCTTTGCATGCATGCATGTGTGTGTCTTTGCGTGTGTGTGTGTGTCTTTGCATGCATGTGTGTGTGCGTCTTTGTGTGTGTCTTTGCGTGTGTGTGTGTATTTGAATGGGTGCGTGTGTGTCTTCGCATGCATGTCTGCCTTTGTGTGCATGTGTGCCTTTGCGTGCCTGTGTATGTGTGTATGTGTCGCGCGTGTGCGTCTTTGCATGTGTGTGTCTTTGCGTGTGTGTGTATGTACGTCGTTGTGTGCGTGTTTGCATGTGTGTGGGTGACGTTGTGTGTGTATTTGCATGTTTGTGTGTATTTGTGTGTGTCTTTGCATGCATGTCTGCCTTTGTGTGTATCTGTCTGTGTGTGTATGTGTCATTGCGCCTATGTGTGTGTCTTTGTGTGTGTGTGTGTACTTTGCATGTAGAACTCATGGTATTACGGACGCTGTGATTGAAACCACAGCGCCATTTCAATGCATGGGGCCGTCCTTGGACTCAGTGTCTTTAACTAGCCTGGCGAGCCAGAACCAACCGATCGTCCACACATTGCACATCGCTAGACGCTTGCATTGGGTCTGGTAAAACCAGGGTCAGAAAAAAAAAAAAAAACTGTCAATCAAATCGTGTTATCCAGTCACAGCACAGTAGGTGCGTGGACGCGTGACAACAAAACTCTGCCCACTTCTTGTTTAGCCCATACAAACTGCCCCCACGTCTGCGCTGATTGGTCGATTGATTCCGTCCCCACGGCGGCTTGGATTTTCACAGACTCAATGCAAGCGTCTAGCGCATCTGTGCGATGCGTGGACCATTGCGCTGGTTCTGGCTCGCCAGGCTAGACTTTAACCACATCATCATCCTACGACTATGTGATTCTCCTTTTTTCGTGTGACTGATCTCGGGAAAAATAAATAAATAAATAAATAAACATTTTACGTAAAAAGTGAATAAATAAATAAACTAGTACTGGACTCCTTCTGTGTAAATGGGGCCTGAGTACGGCCTTCTCCCCAGCCTTCGCCCCACAGAATAACGATCCCTCATAACAAATCCACAGTGACCACCGCCCAGCCGGTGGAATGTAAACAGTGAGAGAAGATGTTCCTGTGTGACACTCTGCGTTCATTATCTTACTACCGAGTCCTTACTACAAACATCCGTCTCAAAGTAAAAGACTTCCTGTGTGATGCTCTGCATTCATGATCTTACTACCGAGTCCTTGCTACAAACATCCGTGTCAAAGTGAAAGACTTCCTGTGTGACACTCTGCGTTCATCATCGTACTTTGCGCAAGAGTATGTCTCATAGCCTGCCTCCATAGCAGAGAGGTGTGTGAGCATGCACGAGACGACCACAAACAGGAACGCCATCCGGAGAGTGGGTGGTTGCTGGCCAGCCAGGCCTGCTAGCTGGGAAAGCGCATTTTCCTTTTCTTCCAGCTCCAAGTTCACAAATTCACTACTCTGTCGTTTCATGAGCACGATTTTTAAAAATCACAGGGCTTTGATTCACATCAGAGCGAGAGGAGAGAGGGTGAGCGGGAGAGAGGGAGAGAGAGAGAGGGAGGGAGTGAGGGAGACTCGTTTCTGATATAGCATTACACAGCTGTTTTATAGCCTGCCTCCATAGCAGAGTTGTGCGTACGTGCGTGTGCGGACTCGTGCACACGTGTATGGGCGTGGGCGCGCGTGCACGCACGACAATTGATTAAAAGCTGAGTAGGATAAAAACACGTCACTGGGAATGAGGGCTCTTGAGGAAAACATGTCAAACACATCAGTTGTGAGTGCATGAGTTAATGTGGGACAGTCAGTTGCCTAAGGTGGAAAAGTGAAACCTAGTGTTGAACAGTTGAACTTAATGTTAGACACATTACCATAGTTTGCATTTACAGTAGTTTCACTGACATTTTAGGGAGGAGCCAGAGCCACGGATGCTTAGGTGTCCCACATTAGGCAGTGGCCCACATTAGAACAATCCACCCTATATCTAATTTTTATAATTATGAGATTTTTTTCTTGCGGTCCCCCCAACATGTCCTAATTCCTTCCCGAAAAGAGTCAGTGAACAAATCTTTGGAACAAATCTTGGTCAACGGATTCAATTGATCCAGTTCAATGCAGCGAACAACTTTGCACATCGCTAGCTAATGGGGCATAGCGAGGGATTCCCACCGATGGTTTTGTGCTGGCCTGTGAAACTTCTTCCCTCATTCTGTTGTTCTCCCTGTTTCACAGCTGAAACTAGGCCAAGTGCAGGGTTCTGGGCCTGATGGTCTGGGCCTGTGAGGTGGAGGTTTAGGTTTCTCCTGATGGTTGTATTGTTCAAATCATGGACCTGTTTGAAAATATTTCCTGTCTCTTCAGACAGGATGTTGAATATTCACAGGAGATGTTTTTAACACTCCTGAAGAGTCTACCATTTTCTCTTTCTAGCTCAATGTCAGGCCATTTTCAAATTGGGCATGGCCGCCGTGTCAGGTTTTTTTTTTTTTAACATTTGAGTGAAAATCAAGAAAATTAAGTTCTGTGTCCTTGTCAACAACAAGAAATTCCTTTATCATCAGAAAAAAAGTTTGTTTTTGCCTGGACTTTCAAACTTCAGTGCAACTGTATTAACGTGAAAACCGGCTTTAAAACGGCATTAAATTCACTTCCTCGTCTGTCCACAAGATGGAGCCCCAGATGCATGGGGCTTGATGACTGACAGTTGGATGAACAACCGGAAATAGTCTCCCAGACATAGGATATGTTAAAATATATTTAGAAAGTTTTGAACTGTTTTTGTGGAATTTAATAATGTTCCGTTTCTGTTCCGGAACAGTTGAAGAAATTTTTTTTTTTTCAGTTTTCGCTCCTCATGAAATTCTGTAAAATTCCGTTTTTCATTCCTTGAACCGGTTCAGAGCCCTCCTTCCTACACATGAAAAAGTGAGTGCCTACCCATCAACTGTGGAGCTGCTCTGAGAGGAGGTGGAGGAGGTAATGGAGGTAATGGACTCTGATGCCAAGCAGTCGTCTTGGCCACACAGCGACACAGTCTGATGCTCCACGTCTGACTGGACTGGCACGTCCTGTTGGTGAACGGACAGCTGGAGGGGACAGAATGTGGCAGAGAGAAACAGATAGAATATTATCAGTTAAAAACGTTTAATTCTACCTGTTTCCATTCTTTAGTTAGAGTATAGTTCTCACAATATATAGTTGAGTAAATGCAGATGCGGTGCTTACAGTGGCCGCCAGGTGGCAGTATACACCGCCGCTATACGCTCCCTTTCTATGGCCCCATAGGCGGTGTACGGTTCCCCACTGGTGGCCAGACAGCGGTACTGCAGCCAATCTATATATTTTTTGCAATAAAACCCAAAGACGCAACAATGCGTCTTTGGCACTCAGTGGTAGCACATCGTCCATGCATCGCACATCGTTAAACGCTTGCATTGGGTCTGGTAAAACCATGGTCGGAAAACATAAAAAAAAAAATGTGTCAATCAAATCGTGTTATCCAGTCACAGCGCAGTAGGTGGGACAAGCGGCATGGAGGTGTGACAACCAAACTCCGCCCACGTCTCGCGTAGCCTGTACAAACTCTGCCCATGTCTTGCACAGCCCATACAAACTCCCCCCACGTCCGCGCTGATTGGTTGATTGATTTCGTACCGACGGCGACTTGGATTTTCCCAAACCTAATGTAAGCGCCTAGCGATGTGCGATGCGTGGATGATGCGTTGGTTCTGGCTCTCCATGCTAACTCAGTATAACTATTCACAAAAACACTGCACTTAATTGAAAATGACGAAACATTCAAAATAAAACATTTTACGTAGCTTTATATTTGCCGACTACAGCTTCATGCTATGTGTACTTTTCATTGCTGTCTGTTATGTTTTGAGGGGGGGAAAAAAAGAGCCAATTAGCCTGGTGAAATTCCACTGTTGATAAGGACACAGAGATTCCACACTAACAATACATCGATGAAAGACCGGCTCTTTTGGAAAGCCTTCAATCAGCTTTGAAATATCTGCACCATATCATTTCCTCCACTAGGGGTGTGCCTGCTCGTCAACAACTGGGAGTGATAGGTTGGACGATAGTTTACTACAGCGGGATTTACCGCATCAATTTGCATGCTTTGGTACTTACCTAAACACATGTTAAGCTAACCACTGTCTTTGAGGGAGGGGGGGTCACCATTCTGATAAGGATTAAATCTCAACAACAATCTGCTTATTTTGGTAGGGTTATGATTTTCTGTATATGGACGGTGTGTCTTCCGCACGTATTTCAGTGTAATGAAGCATGCCACAACGGCGACAACACATTTGTTTTGCGTACGTACACGTGCGGTTGGAAAAAACTTCTGCAATGGAAACCTAGCGTTAGGGTTAGGGATAGTGTTACGGTTAGGGTTTTGGAGGGACTTTAACAAAATAAGCATCTTGTATTTTGGATGCACACTTTATATCACAGCAAAAGATACGGCAAAATTAATTTCGGAATGCAGAGGCTTCGGAATGCAGGCGTGGAACAGTTTGGCACTAGCGTTGTACCCTAAACCAGAATATCTTAATGTTTTATCATGACACCAGATGTTCCATGCTCAGTTGAGCTTGCTAAATGCTGTGTGAAAATAACCACTCTTATGATCATCATTATGTTAAATTATACTCACTTAACATCAAATAATAAGGGTTGTCAATTTAGCAGTGAAAGCTCTGTTAAAGAGGCGAGCAGAGCTGTGACATCCAGAGCACATCGTAAAACCTCAAAAACGCCGCTGCACGCGCTCTTTAAAGCGTATCTCATGCAAGAAGCCTCTAGTGGCGGGGGTGAAAATCAACAAATAGCGCCATTAAAGATAATGGTGAGTCGACATGGAAGTCTTGAAAAACCATAAACGGGGGTTGGAAGGTGAAAGCTCGAGGGTTTATGGCTCAACTTATGACAGCGTTGCGTAACATCAACAATCCGGCCTTGGAGAGCTGCAAGGCCAGAAGACAGCGCTTTGTGGATCTAGAGTAATCTAAGACCGAGACACGAGATGGGAATAATGTCTATCAATGTATTCCTTCTGGTTTTTTAAGACAGTTTGAGAGTGTATCCGCAATGTTTGTTTGACTTTGACCGCGCTGCACACTTTTCAGCGTTTAACTCTTGAGACCCTGATGACGCAGCACCACGTCATACAAACGGCATTTGAACCACTCATTTTCATCTATTTTAAAAAAAATATTTAAACAAACATTGACCGCATTTATCTTTTTTCACGAGCGACTTCAGAAGTCCGTCTACACAGGAAAAAAATGGCCACTAGCCGATGCGTCGATGTCAACATGTCCCATTCAGCGTGCAGGCAGAAGAAGATGGCAGTTTGAAAGCTCCGGTTCCCGGCTAAAAACCGCTAGAAACGCTGCTAACAAACAGACCGACAAACACGGCGAGCATCGCCGTATAGGGTGATGGGATTCCCGCAGCTGGGACGAAGTCAGCTTGATTGGCCAGCATGGAAAGTTGCACAATGGAGCTTTTTCGAGTGAATCAAGTTTTACACTTCAATTTTTAAAAAAATGAAAATGCAAGATTTTCTTGACAAATGGCATACCATTGTTTCAAAACAGCCTATCCAAAAATATATATCACAGAACGATTGGGTCATTCGTACGTTCAACACACATGAGGTAGTGAAAGAAAATTAATGCTTTTTTTTTAGAGTCAAAGCCATTTCTCGAAAATGACTTGATGCAATATTCCTTTGTAAAATAGTGTGAAAACGCTGAAAAATGTTAATAATGATTAAAAATATAGATTATATATCCAAGTTCATGCCCACTTAAATGTAGACTGAACTAGGGTGATTTTCGTATAAAAATTTCAAAACTTTTATACGGATTTCATAAAATGAAAAAAAGGGATTTTTTTCATGTTTTTTATATGTATCTTATGTTTAATTCTAAAACTTAACTACAAAGGCCAAGAAATGTTCTGCAAAGTTTTTGGGTGATAGCTATGCTTGTTTGAAAAAAGGAGCCAAAATGTGTATAGCGATGACTTTGTTTCATAGGTTTTATCCATGGTTATTTGACACATGGTAAATCACCTAAAAGAGCCTGTTCCAGGCCCGGCTATTAAAGGGTTAAAAACTAGTACTTTTTTAAGAGTTGTCCTCTGCCCCTTTCTGACCTCTTCAGGTCATTCTGCACCAATTTATACACTGGCCACCTGTGGTGCAGATACAGACAATACAGCCTCCAAAGATTATAGGTGGCGTATAATGGCGCTATGAGGCTGCTGATGCGAGCACCTTGTAGTTCCAGCGCTATCTGCGAATCTGGGTGTCCCGACCGGTCAAGCTGTATTAGGGACGAGCGATCACGTCACTTGTGTTCGAGTCCGCTTCCAAACGCTTCGCATTGGTTGTGGAGGAGCTCATTATATATAGTAGGAGCAGTCTTGAATGTCAACACTTCCGTTCCCTGGAAAATACAAAACCTTTGCGGTTTTCGTTTTTGTTCCTTCAACCGGTTCTACGCCCTGCTTAAAATAGAGAAGATGTTGTTGCTCCCAAGATGGACAACAGTAAAACCACAGGACAAAAAACCACTATAGTTCTGCCACTGCGGTTTTCAGTCCTATTCTGTTTTCTATCAACGCCGTGCGTGTCAGCGCTTTGACACAGCGCATCGATAAATCCCAGGGCTCCTTATCGCTCCTGAATGGAGTGGTCTTAATAGACGGTGATGTATGAAATCTACTCTAAAAGCTTTCTGAGGGAGACGTTGAGGAACACTGTGTGAAGAAAGGGGGGGACCAGGGGCGCCGCCAGGGGGGGAAAGGTGGTAGTGATTCTAAGGGCCCGCAGCACGGCCCGTGGACGGTGGATCGGCCCGTGGACGGTGGATCGCAACTAATATTTTATTGTTTTTTATTATTATTATTTTAGAAATTTCTACAAAGAAATGGTAATTGGAAATAAACGTATTAAACACTCACCTGTTTCCATAACCTTTTGTTAATTCTTTAACAAATTAATTCTCTAGACTAGAGACAATGAAGGACGCCATGGTGGAGTTGAAGGTTGCTGTTCCTTCGATCAAGACCGATGGCTCGGTCAGTGTGACCCTGAAGAGCAGCGACGCTGTGACAGTGGCTGTGGAAACGGCTCTCACCCTCCCTGAGACTTCATCCACTCAGAAAGTCTCCTTCAAATATGGTAACTGTTTGAGCATTTCACTATCTCTGCTGGTTGAAGACCGTGCACCAACATGTGTCATTCTCAGTGTTGTACCTGAACGATAGTTCATGAACTTCATATTTTAGGCGAACGAGATGTTCAATTATGCTTGATGAGCGTATAGTTGAGAATCACTCTTTTGTAAGGTTATTGAACGGAGCTGTATTTTTGTTCAGAATTTGTTCATATCAGATTTCAAAAGCCTTCCGAGCGACAACACAGCAATGAAGCAAAAACACGTTCCAAACTGCACCATCTCTGTCCACCTCCGAAAATCAAACACAGCCCCAACACAATAGTGTTGAGATATTATAGGTCACAGCATTGTAAAGAAAACAACTACCATTAGATCACCATCGACTGGTAACACCATGTAACATAATATAACATGCAATTGCATTGCATTGTTGTCACACGCTCTCCCACAGATAATAACAAATTTGAAGTGGAAGCCAATTCAGATTCCAGTCTGGAAGTGCAGAAAATCATTCCGGACCTGGAGATCTACTACAGAGACCTGCAGACACTGCTGGATGATCTTCTGGATCAGAGAGTGGC